>QVRM01005395.1:167500-200000 GCA_003439945.1 Dermanyssus gallinae | reverse complement strand
TCTTCTACCAGCAAACGCTTTGAACAAGTGGGTTCGATGATGCCTAGAATCCTCTTCTCCCTGACAAGCCTCAAAGAAATTGCCTAATAAAGGGAGACTTGCGCTGAGGGTTTTTCCCCGGTATCTGATACACTCTCAGCCCTGGCCACAAATTGTTTTATGGCCACAACTAATCTTGCTCACACGAAACACCATTGGTGACTTCGTAATCATCAGTCGCTTGACGCACTCTAAAATTAAGAGGTAAAAAGACGACCGCACAAGCACGCATACACAAAATCTTATCTATTACATCGGAATAACATCCAACTTAATGCAAATTCAACTTTGGAAGCTGATTATTGTTTATGTATAGAAAACGCGATCGAGAGAGGCCAATATTTCGATCCGTTAGCGTCATTTCTTCAACACATGCAGGAGTACAACATGTGAATGCAAAACCTTCACAGGTATTTCTAGGTGAGGTATATCGAAACATGATCGTTTCTGTGGATCGATGGCGCGGTGCCGCATATTATTAGCAAAGCACTATGTTCACACAGTTCTGCTTAGCTACCAGTACCTTAGAAATGTACGCCGACAAAAATCAGCACCCAAAATATAAGGAAACAATACTTTTTACACAGTTCTCTGTCGAAAAACTCTGGCCATTAAGAACGTTTTGAAGGTTCAGGTAAAAGCGGACAGCGCAAAGTCAGAATGGTGGGTCTAGCAAGAGATTCCACTGCAGCCGTATAATGGTGTCATGGGTCACCCACGCTATGTGCGCCGTACCTTTGTCGTGTTGACATATAGTGCCTCTCCTGAAGCGTTATCCTGAGAAAACTAACTGGCTGTTCGCGCAGCGCAGCTTCCGTTATTTCACGTTATGCAGACACTTTCCCCGTGATGATCTTTGCCGGCTTCAGAAACTTATAATGGACAATGTTAGTCAAAATCAAGCCGAAAAACGTGTAGATTTTGCGCCTATGGCAGCGCATGGGAAGGCCATTTTTCATGTTTGGAAACTGCCCATTGAGTGAAAATGCGCTCTTACGGTATGATCTAACGCGTCCAAGCCGTAAACAAGCACGGACACTACCATTTAACAGACTTTGTTTAATTATTGATTCTACACGTTAGTCACGCGCAAGAAGAAGCGCGAAAGAAGGTCACTGTCAAGCGCAAAGAGGGATCAAAGTTCGCTAACCGAGTTTTTGAGAACTAATCAACCATTGCACGAATCGTGACAGCCCGAACGCCGAATAACCGCGCCTCGGTGGCCACATTCGCTGCGGTGTGTCCGAGTTTGAACTTAGAGTAAAATCACACGCATCTGCTTACGAAAGAGTGTCCATTTTAATTGCGCACAGCATTTCGTCTTTAGTTAGAAATTGTATTGCTTTTTATGTGGCTTTAGTCAACAAATATCTAATTAGAACTAACAACACTTCGTTTGGCGGGCCCACATTGCTGGCGTCACTAAACAAACTGAAACATTTTAAAAGGCAAACCCCGCCCAAGGGTTGCTGAATGGTCAACATCCTCGATGAGCGAACGGGCATAGGGTCTGTTACTATAGATTAATAATGAACTTGATGAGCTACAACTCACTCAGAGAGCTTCGTATGTTATGTACCGCGGTGGAGGAAACCACTAGCGATTACAGACTAGTTTACATTACAACGGAAGAACACTAACTTTGTGTTTAGCTAACCTTTAACCTAAGTGCAAGAACGTGCGGGTCTACTTCATCATAATCATCATTCTCCTTCTATCCTGTCGCTCTACAGCCAATCAGCCAATCTATTTCACACTGTTCTACTGCGCGTGTTTTTTTTGTGTATCTAATTTATGTATTAGTATGTATCTAATTTTTAATTGCATCCGCCTAAAGACAGGAGATGTCTTTAGCAATAGATTGGACTGAGCATGCAATGTTACAACAGTTCGTTTTATGCGTCTACTAGATGGATGTTAGGTTAGTTGTGTAAAAAACGCGAACAAATTGACGATTTTAGTCATTCTCCTCTTTACCACGCGCTTCAAAACACCACGATAATTTAAGGTAGTATGATCTACTTTATTAAGGCGGTAACTCGCCTGCATTGTCTGTCCTAATAAAATGTCTGGTTATTCGAAATCGCAGGGGCGAACCCATGAGGGTTTTCCACCGTCAATCTTTCCGTGGGGCACGCCAGAACATGCAACTGCTCAATGCGTGCCCTGGTGGAGTGGTCTCTTGTGATGTGTGGCACCGTCAAATTACCTATATCGCTAAAATGCAGGTAGCCCTACTTAATGTCAAGAGCCACCCGAATCAGCTCCTTCTGTTCAGTAAAGTAGTCGCGATACCACTCAATACACCGGCGCTTGCGCCCAACTGAAATGTATGGATTTTTCGACAAGCCGACGCACACCAGTTCCATGAATTCCCGTATTGGGCCCTCGGGAAATGCTTCAGGATCGTCGATGAGGTGCTCAAGAAACACGTGCTCCTCGAAACCCGCAGCGGCCTCCTCATCCATACCTGTAACGCAAGGTGGACAAACGTAGGTCAAGGCATTCGTTCGATATGTTGTGAGTCTACCTAAACGCGTAAATAGTCATCTTCTGTTATGTGGCGCTCTTCTACCAACTAATGTACACCACAGAAGATGTGACCTCAAAACGAACGACATTGTACTATCGTCCTTAATGGACACACTCAGGACAAATGATAGACGGGTTTTAGCTCAACTTATGGGCGCAAGTCATAATGATCATTTATTTGAAGTAAGGCCGAACAATCGCAGAAGTCAAATAATGTATGTGGTCAGATGCGTTGCAAGAACGGAGCATATCAATAATATGTTCGCCTGGCGCGTGGCCCGAGATTTTCACAACAGGACGACTGCACAGGCCCCGCCTACGACCAGTCATTCCTAACCCTAAATCACGTGAATAAAAGAGCTTTCAATTCGGTTCTGTACCAGCCAGTGAATAAACTCTTTTTTTGTGAAAGTTGTCTATCCCAGAGTGGCAGAAATGTTGTACACACACACAAGGCAACTCCTTAAAAACCAGCACAAAACCAGCTTCGTCGCAGCAATGCGCTAAATAGCATGCAGTTAACCTCCCTGCACAAAAGCGGTCACTTCATTCTCAGTCTCCCCCTCGCTGGAGCGGTGAACAATGCGGAACAAATAATGTATCTGTATAAGGTCAGTTCAGTGAAATAAATAATGATGATGATGTGCCCAGGTAAGTAATTTTCTGCAAACTCAAGTAGTGAACATTGGGCTCAGCAGTATCTTCAGGTCTGAAAGGGCCTTCTCTAGTGTGGCTTGTTTGTGCTAGGGGACGGGCGTTCCGCGTTCCTATTTAATTTAAGTGCTTCTTTATTTCTTTCAAAGGGTAGATAAATATATGCATGAGTGAAATGTGATTATGAGGAACAATTATATACACGGCATTTATATATATATATATATATATATATATATATATAAAGCTCTTAGAGGCCAATTGAGCATATACTAGATTTTGTAATCTATGCAGTTTATAATATTATGTCACGAGTCCAAGGTTCTCAACATTCAACACATCAAAAAAGTTGTTGATTCGGTCAGATCGTGCAATTGTTTTCGACGATATGGCTTGAGTACTGCGGATTGTTGTGGCAAATTAAAAAAAGATGGAAAGATTGAGAGATTCATGCGTATACTTTAAAATCTGCTCTCGAATGCCGTTAGCTACTAAGTCGAGACAGCTGTGATCTACCTAATATCTAAATTTACTGAGCAAGATGGCTTAGTGGCAAAAGCCTTTGCCTCTCACTCGGGAGGCCAGGGTTCGAGACCCAGACCGGCCACTTCTAAATTGGTTTTCATGGTTCCCAATTTAAACAAGGTGAATGCCGGAGTGGACTAAATATCGACCATGATCGGAAAAAACGGGGAGCACAGATGTCTCAATAAAAAGAGATGGTGCATTACCATCCAACCCCCATTAAGTTAAAAAAAAAAGTTGAAAAAAGTTAAATGCAACACATCGAAGGAATTTGGACTGAACTTTCCACTGCATCGATGTGTTTCTTCAAATAAAGCTAATACGGCTACCAGACTTCACACCTGTAAATGAAGTTGGGAGCTAGAAAACGATGATAAAAGCGGACATTACAACAATAAAATATCATATTACATATAAGACTAGCAGATTGAATAGTTTGCGTGATGTGAATGTTAAAATCCAGCTTCGGCGTTACCGTTACCCCAAGATTGCGAATGCTATTGGCTCAGGGTATTTCTTCGTCATCAAGTGTGTAGACATGATCCTCCTTCAGAGTCCTCCTTCAGACACACAACGGCGCATTTAAAGACTGACAGATTTATTAAGATAACTTAATATTCATGAAACAGTGTGCTTGTCTACATTTGAAGTGAAAAAATATCTGTAAAAGTTTAAAATGGTTTACTCTGTCAAAGGCCTTAGAAAAATAAAGTAAATACAATCAAATGCTTTATTTTTGTTAATAAATAGCGTATGTTAAAAATCTTGGATCGCCCATAATAAATGGCCTTATCTTGGTCCCCCATAATAAATGGCCTAATCTTGGTCCCCCCATTGTAAGTAGCCCAATGTTGGACACCTAGTTGCGTTGCTGTGGATTTGCCTTTAGTAAAGCCATGTTGTTGCTCGTCGAGCACTATCTCAGCCACAGGGCTCTATACTGGAAATGCCCTGCCTTTCACCCCCATCTTGAAGGCCAGAAGATCGTACTCGTCAATAACGTAAGATACCTCGGAGTCACCCTTGACAGGGGTCTCCGTTGTACCGAACACTTGCGGTGGATGACGGAGAAGGCAACGAAGACAGCCAATGACTTTGCACGGCTCATGTTTAATATTATGGTCCACGGCAGCTGAGAAGACAAATCTTCATGTCCGCGGCCGAGTCGGTTGCCCTGTACGAAGCTACGGCCCACTGACACATTAAAATTCGCCGCAAGCAGGACTCGCCTGCGTCGGACCCAGAGGGTCGGACCTCTCAGGGTAATCGCAGCATACAGAACCGTTAGTACTGCGGTGGCTTTTGTCCTAGCCGGAACGATCCCTTGGGATCTGAAGGCAGCCGAGCGCCGCCGCCTATGGGACAACCCAAACCTCAAATACGACGAGGAACGTCAGCGAATGGAAAGGCCTGGAGCAGAGTGCTCCTGGCGCCAGCCTCCTCACCCTGATCCCAAACATCAGAGGCTGGCTCAACCGCGCAAGCCTAATAGAGCTTTTATGGAAAAAGCCGGCTCTTAACCTACAGGAGGTTATCAAGAAAATGACGGAATCAGCATCACACTGGAAAGAAGTGTCGCAAGGTTTTAAGAATATACTGCAGGAGAAGACAACGGCCACACTTCGAGTTCGCTTGCGCCTCCCCGAGGCTTCCGGGGAACACACCCGCCAGGAGTAGTAGACTCGCTCCCCCCCCCCCTGACTGTTTAATGTTATGCGCAAGCAGTTCCCAGTCAGACGGGCGGACGGGGACATGACTGGTTTTTAGTGGGTTGGGTCTGCACTACCGGCAGGCGCTTTGCAGGGAGTTCCCCTGCTGCGGTGTCCGTGTGGTGCAACCGCATTTACTAAAGTTAGTCCTCTAAAAAATGCACGCTATGACGTACCACGGGTGTAAACTACTCAACATTAAACTTCGATCTTTAAGGTACAGCTAATTTACGAATTGTCGAAAATCCGGCGTAATACTATCTTTGAGGGAACCATGGATAATTGAATTAGAGTGGCTCCGTTTAATTTGCAATTTCTTGTAAATACTACTGATATATTATTGGGTAATGGTGCACGTAATGGGAGCCGATATATTTTCTTTTGAATATTATATTTCGTTTACAAATAAATACGTGCACCTTGATTTTGAGCGGGTGAGAGTAAATGCTTGCGTTGGACCTACTTTTGGCCGCATAAAAAATAAAGGCAATCCGCTTTGAAGATAGTATCGGTGATAACCGCATTACGTATTTTTGTGCCTTAACATAATCTATTCCCGGAAAATGCTGTTTGACATTCCCAAAAAAAATTAGATCAAATTTAGATTCTTCCAATCCCCGAAGCCTTTTACTTGCGTAGTCTTTGCGTCGTTTCCAGTGAGTGGTTCTAGACTAGATTTATACTCACGAAGCCTAGCGTTTTTTTTAGACTTATTTGGGAATTGTTTGGGAATAAATCCCTCAATCAGAGCGTGCGTCTGATAAACAAAATATTTATATATAATCTACAGTATCACCGTTTAGGAATATATATCTCAAGTGAACTAGTGGCCGCTCTGCTATCACTTGGTCGTAATTCTGCTTCCATAAATGATACAATCCTTCTCAATAGGAGGATATTTGGAATCGAATTAAAGGTTGAAAGTTGAACTTGCGTTATGATCCGAGGGTTTAACGACGGATATATCGTCTATTATACCCGAATCAGTTAGTGAGAATCAGGTCTCACTAAACAGTGCCCCTGGGGTTGTTGAGCTTATTTCATTCGACAGATGACTGTTTGTATGACTAGATAGATGACTTGAGTTTATGCAATATTCTGGCCCAACCTGTTTGTGTGAGTCTCTTGCATAATTTATCCACCGGTACACGCGTAATTTCAGTTACTCGTTGACATAAGCCGTTTATTAGACAAGCGTTTATAAAAGTAGCCTCTATAATTTGAGAATCTAAAAGGAACGCATTTTGCCAGACGATTCTTGGAAGGTTGCAGTACCCAATAGTTAGAGTTGGTTTAGCAAGATGACATATACGTCCAAAAAAATCACATATTCTTTTTCTTATCGCGATCCTTGCGTTCCAACACCAACCCAGCAGTCGTGGCACAGACACATGCCATCCTGACTAAAGTTAATTTAAAAAATACGTCCAGCGTCAGTGCTTCAATATCATTATCTAACTTGACTTCACAAAATTTAACGTTTTTCTAACTAATAAACGGCTCGATTAAATAGAACGATTCGTTTCGGTGGCAGTTGGGGAAAGTGGTGCCAATTGTAGACCAGAGGTTCCGGGACGGGGGACTGAGTGGTTTCTATTAGATGACTGGAATACGACTTTATTTTCTGTTTTTGCGGAATAAGAAATTCGTTCCGTCATTCAACGACCTTTGTTTTTATCTTTCGTCTTTATATGACGGTTGTACAGGATCCAAATGGACGGCTATGTCCAGGTGGTTGGCTATCAGTTCAGTTCAGTTTATTACTTTCAAACACACGCTCCTTACAGAACATCCGTATTTCAAATATCGTTTGACTTGTCATTCCAGTTATCTAAAATGTTATTAGTACTTACTGATACTCAGTTTAAACTGTAAATAATAATAATAATAATAATAATAATAATAATAATAATAATAATAATAATAATTACCAACATATCGTATTTATGATGCCATCTTTCCTTGAATAACTTAAGTGATGTACATTCCCGTAATTCATTATCGAGAGTGTTCCATATTTTGGCCATGGCCATATCAGGCGATTTACGTCTATAGTTACGATACATATTGGGTATTCTTAGAGGTGGGCTGTTGGTGTTGGATGAAAAATAAAAGGATAAATCTGGAGGTAACATGCCACGGAGGTTTTTATACGCAAGAACGCCTAATTAAAATTTGTAAAGTGATAATACTTTAAGTAGTTTGTGAATACCATAAAGATGAGATACACTTTCATCACTCCTGTAGCCAAGAATGGCCCTTAAGGCATTATTCTGTGCAACCTGTAACGTATATATAAGCGTTGAAAGCGTTGACCCGAACCGTAGCTAACAATATGTTATATAACAGAGGAATAACGACTTATATACAATCAACATCACACCAGGAGATACGCCAATATTGCTTAGTTTGCTTAATTGTTTTTGTTAATGTTTGCATAATCTGTTCAAATTTGTTAATTAAGGTATTTATGTGATTTCGGTACGTCAGTGAGGGGTCAAGAGTTGCACCCAAGCATTTATATTCAAATGCTTGTTGTATATTAGTATTATTAAATTCAATTGCTTTTGGTCGGTTTATTGATCTTTGCCATGGAGTAAAAATTATTTTTTTAGAAATTAGTTGTGTGAGTATATTGATTAGGATATTTTTATTGACTGAGTCAAATGCTTTTTCAAGATCGAGAAATATACCAGCAATTATTTGATTGGACTTCCAGCTTTTAGATTACATATGCATATGATGATGTAGAGATAAGTAAGAGCTAAATTAATCTCGAACCGTGCTTCCAAAATTAAACAACTGTTTCGTGCTGTATTGTTTTATATTAGCACTTTGGAGTGAACAATTGTCTCCGCGTGAACATGTAGTCACGGGTTCTCGAACCCAGGATTAGCCCAGTTCGACAATGTGCCCCGAACAGATGCTGCGTTTCCTCGTTCAATGTCGAAAGACAGTCTCTGACGCAAAAACTCCGACGCTCTCGAGTCTCCCGTGGAAAGGTGCAGTATTGTTTATTATAAAATTAATTCCCGAATTGGGAATGACTAGATTGGAGCGACGAGAATCACGGTGTAGTTTACCAAAAGTATGTTCGAGTGTCGTGCGCATGGTCGCGCCTCCATGACCATTAATATCACAGCGTTTGTCAATCCCAATAGCAGCGCTCATCACAAATGCTCGAACGCGCTTCACATTCAAGCTGCCAACAACTAAAACGTCTTTGGGCAGGGCAGGGCTCTACTTGCCGCAGTTGCTGCGAGTCGGTTGAACTGGCCTTCATTTCACATTCATCTCCTTTTTTTGTTGTTCCGATGCACTGTTGATGTCTATATTGCTGCCGCTCGCGCTTCCTATGCCTCTTCTTTGCCACCACGCGTTCAAGTTTTGTTGTGACTTTCTTCCACGCTTCCGATTGTTGTCTGCTGCTCCTCTTTTCCCCCCTCGATATCTTCCACGATCTTTCCACCCGCATCGTTTCTCTCAGCTGTCTGCAGCGGGGGCTTGCTTGTCACGGCATCATTCCCTTGCAAACACAACCGCCGTGCCACTTGTGCCAAGAAAAGGGCAGAGAACTGGGAGCTGTTTTCCACAGTTCCGCTGCAGTTCCGTGATGGACTGTGACAGGACAGGACTCTGTACAACAGTCCATGCTACACTGGCCCCACAGTAAGGCCGTCCAATTTAATAAAATGTGGGAATCAGCGTTTGACCACTGTGGACAATTTTGCACGATATGTTGGGTAACCGCAAGGTGTGCGCGCAGTGTTCTGAAGGAAGCTCAGCGAACCCCAAAAGGAACTGAGTATGGGGTGCCGTAACACCTGTTTCGGTATCATGAATATGCTTTTGGAAGCGAATCGTCACCGGTGACGAGAGTTAGTGCCCTACAGCCCGGACATGTCGCCCTGCGACTTCCATGTGGTTGGCCCTACTTGGCTAAGAACATCTCAAAGGGAGGCGCCTCAGCTCGGACGACGAGCGGAAAGACACACGCCGGCAAAGAATGGCTCTTGTCACAGCGGCAGGAGTTCTGGGAAAAGGGAACTTCCTTCGGCTCGTGAAAGAGTAGAAAATAGTTGAGCTCAGGGTTCTGGTGATTACTTTTGAATAAATACTTCCATTATACTCGCAGTCTCGTTTCGTACCTTTTTTTTAAATTTGAAATCCCTCATAAATGTTTTGAAGGAACAACATTCAGAACAACGTGTTTTCTAGGACACCGCTCGGACGCTATCTCCCCATCGTTGTATTCAGCCAATCAATATCACCCTAAGGACTCATCTCTCTAAGATAGAAGAAAGGCATAGCAACAAGAGCTCGCAGCAGCGAGCAACTTTGCAAGGGGCGCACCGCTGGTCATAGCCGAATTTCGACCGTAAAAACAGTTGGTGAACAGTGTTGTTGATGCGAGGATTGCGAGCCATTGAAAACACTCGTCCAGTAAGCAGCGCCCGTACGGTAAGTAGGCAACAGAAAACTAAAAACCGCAAACTGGACAAATAACTTGCAGCGTTCCAGCGGCAAACCGAACTTAATGATTGGCTGCGATCCGAACGCGATCAGCAGCCGGAGACACTGGCGCACAAACAATTTCTCTCCAAGCAAACAAAATTTACCATGCCTTAATAAAGTATCCATTCTCTGGATCAGTAAAGGAAACAGAATGTTTCGATACTTTCGTTAAAATGAATACCCCTTAATCAATGCAGCTGCTATCAGCGGCTGTTATTGAAACCCACCTTCACAGGAAAGCGTTCATCGCCTACGGTCGCAGCTACTCAAATTGCTGAAGAACCCTTGCACAGATTGCGGATCTGCGTTCGATTTGAGTTACGCATTCAATGCAAATATTGTGGCCATTACATCTCTGCAGGTTTCCTTAAGGAAACTCTGATATATGATACTTAACTTTCACCACTTCACGCGCAAGCCTACAGCTTTACTAAGTCTGCTGTTCCATTTTAACCCGAGTCATCCGCTGCTGGGAAATCAACTTGCAGCATTGTTTCGTGGAAAACGGCGAATACCAGCTAATGCCGCCACGAATTCACGAAAGTAGTTCATCCTCAACGAGTCACAGCAATCTCGTGCCTTGAATTTGCTCGCTGCGCATTCCACTGCACATGCAGCAACGTTAACAAACCCAGGAACGTTTCCCTGGAAATACACTCGACTGACGAGTAGGAAACGAAGGCTTCTTGCTATTATTTATGAATATTATATATATATATATATATATATATATACTTAAATATATACACATATAAGTGTATGCTATCTCAGTCAAGTAGAATAGATGTATGCGCGTACCGAAAAGATTCGTCAGCATGTAAACCAACCATTGAGTTGTATTGATCATATTCGGCCGCCGTCGACCGTTCGGACTGAACGATCACTCTTGAGCGGTGCGTAATGCCCACTGAATTGTATAACCAACGCGTTTAACCTCATTTTTCAATCAATGAAGAGAGACTTTTCTCGTTTTCAATGTTACGGTACCGTCAATGTGGTTAGCACCGATGTGTTAGATTAGCGCGTGCTCCATTATAGTTACCCTCCTCAACATCGCGTGACATGGCCCCCAGCAAATGAACATGGATAAACGTAAAACAGCATAGCCGGCAACCGGCAAAGACGCGCAGTCATGAAAATTATAGATATTTGATGATTTTCGAGGTCCGCTTTCGCTTATACGGTATTTATACTTAGGGTAAAAATTGGCCTATCTGTCCCTATATATATATAGAAAACAGACAATACACACGTACACTGACCATACATCGGGCACGCATAAATTGCATTGGGAACATTTCTCCGCAATTGTTTGAATATACTTTTGGTGTCTAGACATCCGCCTTGATTGAACACAACTTGTGATACGATAATCTATTTACTACACTCTATGACTCTAGCTTGACAACGCCAATCGGCGCAGAAGCGCATAGTTGCGTCCTCAAAAATTGTCGTGGTAGTTTAAATCGTGGCTAAATTGCCCATGCTGCTCATAGTCAACAAATGTCGCTCCTCCCCCCCTTCATACAAGGCTACCGCCTACACGGATGGCCAAGTTACCATTTCTATAGATTGCTAGTCATCATAAATGCCCGTTATATAACGTCGGGCGTAGTAGAAAGTGAGTTACAAATCGTATCCACTGGCGCACAGCGCGATTTTGTTGACGTTTGAATTAAACATTCCCACGGTGTGAGAAAATTATGATCACAAGCATAGAGGTGTCACCACAGCCGTACCGAAAGATCGGGCTGCGTACTGTTCCTGTGTACAATTTCTGGCGAGGATTAAGTGCACAATAGTGCATCGAGAGCTTCGATCGATTGGAGACGATGCCCCAACCGACATACAGAAGTGGCAACGCTCTGAGGACACGTTGGACTTGGATGCCAATTTCCTCCCTAAGATTCTGCGCAACTACCTCAGACTCACTGCCACTAAATCTGCTCAACGAGAACCTTGTAATTTGTCACAGAACGAAAACAAAAGATGAAAATCTTTCCGACTCGGTAATTTCGGACCGAAAAGTCGACCTGGGCCCTTCTTTCTTCTCGGGACTCGTCACAGATGATGAGACTTGAAGAGCATTCTTCCTCAAGTCTCGTCATCGTTCCACAGCTCGAAGTGGTCAGGCGTTAAAGCGTCTCCACCCTCAAAAGTTAAGCGCCAACAATCGCTTGACAAGTTGATGGTCGCGCGACCATCTACTGCATCTATTTTATAGACGCCTGCTGTATAAGAGAAGAGTGAAATTGTGGCGATGGTAAAACTGTAAGACGGCAGTACAGTGATGAACGACCGATATAGAGTGCAGGATGCCTACCCAAACTTGTTATAGCGCCCACCAGGAATACCTCTAAAGCGTTTCTTAGGTGATAATGTTCACCACAGAAACGTACCAGCTCACTGGGCTAAAAACACGAAGGCTTCTCTTGCCGCATCTGGAGTCACCGCCCGCTGGGGAAGCACCCAGCTTACTCATCCGATGAAAACATTTTCACGAAAAAAATTGACAACGTAGGTCTACTCCGAAAAACGCGTTTTGGAAATGTGCTTCGATGCACGGAACTGCATGGCCTCAATAAGCACGTAGAGTTTAATATGATTAAAATAAACAATCTAAGTATAATTCAACTTTCATAAGAAAAAATACATCTCTATTGCAACAAAGAAATTTCGAAACTATATATATATATATATATATATATATATACCAGCGACCTATAATTCATGCTAGGCGCGTATTTGCCGGATTACAACGAAAAAGACTGTTTGTAGTTGCAGAGTAAAATCGTATTTTGCGTACGTGCGTTGATAGTGTTTGTGTCCTGCGCTATTGAGCGAAGCTGTGTAAAACTTCCTCGTTGCAAAATTGAGTGAATTCGGTCATTTATTTCCTATATTTTGTATTTATTGTGCTAGTCTTCAACCTTAACAGACACACTACGTGGATACACATGTACACACACGCGGAATGGCCGGATGTTATTTTACTTGAAAATTAGACGATTTAGACAGCATTTATCAAAACACGTATCTGCTAACCAAGCTATTAAATAACGTACCTTGTTCATTGTCTATAGGAAACTTCCACAGTTTTCCCTGCTCAGTCCACGCAATCATTTCCTCGTAGGCGTTTCTCGGTGGAAGTGTTGCTGCCAGTTTTAGTTCCCGACTCTCCAACTTGTCCCATAGGGTAACTTCCTCAGTTGTGTCGCTCGACTCTTTCGGGGCAGCGCTAAAGATGCCTAAGGCAGGACCCTTGAACAAAGGGTATTTCTGGTCAGGACTGAAACAAGTACACAAAACGTGCCAGGAAAGAAAGAAATATGGTTAGCCTCGATGTAACCTCTAGATAGAGCCGACAACATTTGATTGAACACGCCAACAGGATTACGGACGAACGATAGCTGCCCTATGCTCACAACGAGGGTCGTGCGGCGAGACATGCACCAACAACGCTAGTGGCAAATGCCTTCGGCCATCTTCCAGATGTCTAACGATGCTTAGGCCACGGGGTTTGCTCCGGGAAGACGGAGAACCACCTAACAGTATGACAATCCCCTTCGAGTCAAAACAGCCCCTGGTATGGGATGTAACTGTATCGGACCCGCTTACATGAGCGTATAGGGGTTGGGGGGATTATGTCATCGTTCCATTCTATCATGGAAAGATCGCTTAAACGCATTTGCTTTTTGGATTTGTTAGAATAGGCCGTTCATCTGCTACACAAGAGCAACACTTCGCGCACATCGGTATTGCCGTATATTATTTTAGATTGATTTAAAGAAATGTTGAAAACGAAAATCGGCGATTTTTAACAAGTCTGAAACTGGAGAAGCAATGATCTTGCATAGGTTCAGTGTTAAAAACCAAATAATATGTATGTTCCAAAGTGGTGCAAATGCTACAGACTGCTTGTGGTGATCAACCAGTAATCCGAAGCAGTGTATGTACGTGGTACCGTCTATTTCGCGATGCAATGTAAAGACCCCAGAGATGAACCCCGCTTGGGAAGGTTGTCAAAATCAGTAACAGAAGAAACGTTGAAAAAGTTCGTGATATAGTTCCCAACAATCACCAAATTGCTACATGGGGAGATGGCCGAAAAACTGGAGATATTTTAAGCATCATCTTTAACAGTCTTGACCGACGTTTCATGCGTCAGAAGACTGGCAGCAAAGTTAGCCCCAAATATATGGAATTTCCAGCAATGAACGCCTGTTAGGAAATGTCCTAATCAACAGTAATGCGAAATGTTAATCGATTTATATATTTCCGCAACCTACTTATTCAGCGGACCTGGCTCCTTGCGATTTTTTTTCGAAATCGTAGGGACAACGTTTTGAGACTATAGAGGAGTTAAGAAAACATCGCAAGAGCAACTTAACTCGATTCCGAAAGACGCGTTGAAAAACGTTCAAGAGTGGAAAAAAGGTGGCACAAGTGCATTGCAGCGGGTAGGAGTTCTTTTGAAGGGCACAAGCTTTTTATCCACTATAGTATATATATATATATATATATATATATATATATATATATATATATATATATATATATATATATATATATATATATATATATATATACATATATATATTTCGCTTGGCATGTATACCTAAATACAGATATCACCCTTTTATATTAGGGGGGAAGCATATATATTACCTGCGCATCCATATAATTAATGTATCCCCCAATATCTACTAAGTATTTGCCTTTTAACCTCTTCTTTGTAATGTCGTCCTGGTCCTTTCTAACATTTGGTCCTAAAGCTAGGACTTCCGACGGATCTATATCTCTGTTCCCTCAATACTGTACATTCTTTTACAATATGTTCGATTGAATCATTCCCTAGCCCACAAGCTCGCAGCATTCTGTACTTTCCCCCTCCCATATATAGCTCGTTGTATCCTTGTATCTAAAATGTCTGCCCTGGCATCTGCCAATAGCCCACTCAGTCGTGAATTATCGTATATTCATTTTACCCTGCCCTTTTGCCGCTTTTCCTTTCCGTATATACCTGCCAAAGTCGATCTGGAACCCACCGCCAATTTTCGTTTGTCTGTATATGAATTGTTTACCCTCATTTTATCCGATACTCTCGCTCTTGCCCATTGCTGACTATTGTACCCAATCTCCCTAGCTGAGAACTCTACTCTGCGATCCCACTTCGTTTTGATCCCTAGTTGCCGTCTTCACCAGCTTCACCTGTTTAACCCATCTTTTATTTGTGTTTTTTTAATCCTAATACTAAATCTGAGCTTGTACTTCCCTTTGCATACATGTTGACGCCTCTGTTCCCTCAAGAAACTCACTGGCGCAGTTAAAACGGCAACCCAATGCCAATCTTATGACTTCTCTCTCTATTATTTCTACTATCTTTCCCAACCCTGCGCTGTGGACTAGAGACATTAGCGAAATTCAATTCTAGTACATTCCTGGCCTTCCATATATTCATTGTTACTATATATTTATGAAACCCCTAGATGCCCTTACGCCTTACTGCATTTCTCCTCTTTTAGCCCTCTTCATCCGTAATATCTCTTCTTCCTCTAAATAGTCATTCCCTGTAGTCATTGCCACTCCAAGATACTTTTACTCACTTATATAGTCCTTCCCTTGTAATAAAAGTTTTCTTTCCCCCCGAACCCAATTAAATACTAAAATTGCATTTTTTTCATTAAACATAATGTCTAGTCCCCCGCTCCTTCCCCACATGCATTCAACATTTGTTGAACTTCGCTAGTGCCCCGCCCTAACACTACCATATCGTCAGCAAACAGCAGTGCGGTGTCTTGATATGTAAATCCTCTTTCTGCCATCCTAAACCCGTGCTATTAATCTTTCGCGCTATTCTCTCTATATACAGGGTGTTCCTATTTGTGTGTCCAAAACGCTAGGGTATGGTCAAACTCGGTGAGAAAATCATTTTTGCCAACGGGTGGAAGCCGGGAAAACGTTTTGTTTAGGAGTGAGGATGAAATTTATAAAAGCAGTTATTCTGCCTTTTTTCTTCTACATAGTTGTGCAAAATCTACGTTTGCGGGAGAACCAGTCAACGCACAAAGGAACCGATCATACCGGCGTGTTTGGCGGAAAATTCTGCACAATAAAGTATACATTACTAGCTTGCGTAGCGAATAGCCAGATTAAGGAAAGTCATAAAAAGTCGAAATGTTACGTTAACGCTTTTTTGTGCAACATCGTAATTTTTTCCATTACGACCAAAAATGCACGTCCAAAAGACTACTCTCAGGCAATAGCAGATTTAATGCCCACTACATTCGTACCAAAGTGATGGTGCTGCGTTACGTATTTGCCAAGTGACTAAGCTTTTTCGACAGTCATAGTTGTTATGTTTCACGTTGAAGTTTTCACGTTCAGAACCGTAGCATTTTGCCAAGACGTTTCCGCCCCCTCTTTCCATTAGAAAAAAATATTCTCTTGCTGAGTTCTACCAAACCTCAAAATACGTACCTAACTTTCTCATACACCCTATGCAAGTATGCATGCCTTCGCTTTCGATATGACTGTCGAAAAAGCTTAGTTACTTGGCAACTACGTAACGCAGCACCATCACTTTGGTACGAATGTAGTGGGCATTAAATTTGCTATTGCCTGAGAGTAGTCTTTTGAACGTACATTTTCGGTCGTAATGGAAAAAAATACGATGTTGCACAAAAAAGCGTTAACGTAACATTTTGACTTTTTATGACTTTCCTTAATCTGGCTATTCGCTTTTTGCTACGCAAGCTAGTAATGTATACTTTATTGTGCAGAATTTTCCGCCAAACACGCCGGTATGATCGGTTCCTTTGTGCGTTGACTGGTTCTCCCGCAAACGTAGATTTTGCACAACTATGTAGGAGAAAAGACAGAATAACTGCTTTTATAAATTTCATCCTCACTCCTAAACAAAACGTTTTCCCGGCTTCCACCCATTGGCAAAAATGATTTTCTCACCGAGTTTGACCATACCCTAGCGTTTTGGACACACAAATAGGAACACCCTGTATATAGAAAAATACCGAAGACAACGTACACCCTTGCCAGACCCCCTTAGTAACTATAAACGTCCTAGATTGTCCGGCTGCTATTGTTATTGGAACCGTGCTATTTCTGTACATTTATATTAGACAGGCAACCCGCTGATATAATACACGATGTTGGGGACTCACTAAGGTATTGTAAAAAGACAAATAAGCACATTGTTATAGGGGGTGACTTTAATTGCGACCTATTAAAAGATAACGCACGAAGCGCAGCTTTTCTATCAGGAATGCATGAGCTTGGATTGCAAATTGAAAACCACAAACATGAGCTCCCTGAACCCCCAGAAATTACAGCAAGCACTACAACTCATTCAGCCAACAGACGATCAATGTAACTGAAAGAGCTATCCGGTGGGCAATCCAGATTTCATGCGTAAGGAAATCGTTATACAGACCAACTACACACAAACCATGGTTTGATGAACAGTGCAAAGCCATAAAGTACACTATTTGCAGTCACACGGATTTTAGTCCGGAGGGATTACAACGACTCGCTGGTATGAAACGGAATTTTAAACAGATTAAAAAAACAAAGAAACAAGCATATGACATAATTCAGCGTGTGACACGCGTGCAACAAAGCGCTACAAAACCATGGATACTCCTCCCAAGACGACCCACTCCAGCAAATCCATTAATTAATGATAATGAGTGGATACTTCATTTTTTCGCGCCTATACAGTGGTGATCTTCTACTACCTCCGAGGGAGAATATCTGTGATTACCGAGCATTTACAGAAGAAGAGGTCGTTAATGTAATCAAATCCAAACAAAATGGTAAATCTGCGGGTCCCGACCAAATTGTGTATGAACATATTAAAGCAAATATAAGCTTTCTGTGCCCGCCATTGACCAGATTGTACAATGGATGTCTACGCAGCGGCAAAATACCGGAAGAATGGAGAAAAAGTTTCCTGCAGCCAATTTACAAAAAGAAGGGCGAAGCAACCGACCCATCCAACTACCGCGGGATTGCACTTATTAGCGTCGTTTATAAAATTTTAACTTCACTTGTTGTGGAACGCTTATATGACGCCATAGGTCCAGATCTACCATGTGAACAACATGGATTTCTAAGAGGACGATCTACGTCGGATGCCGTTGCCTTTATTTTAGAACACGTAAAGACCCGCCAAGATAAAAAATAGATGACATATGCCGCTTTTATCGATTTTAAGACTGCATTTGACTGCGTTAGAAGAGACAAACTTCTTAAAGTACTTCAAACCCGATATTCTATAGAGGGAACTATGTATAATCTAATACGTGACATGCTGCAAGCGAACTTATTTATTATTAAAAACGGAGCTCATTATGTCAGCAGGCCAGTAGCACAGAAAACTGGAGTTGTCCAGGGTGACTCCGCAAGCCCATTCCTCTTTATATTGTATATAGCTGGCTTAGCGGACGCCCTCAGAAATGTAAAAGCAATACATGCATTTTATGCTGACGACTTAGTGGTGCTTGCAAAAACACGACAACACTTGCAGTTTTATCTCCAGGAAGCCTCAGATTGGTGCCAAGAACACCAATTGACAATCAACATAGCCAAAACAAAAATACTACGATTTAGTAAAGGCGGATCGTACGCTGCAGATGACCGGTGCATCAAGATAGGGGGAGTAAATGTTGAACTCGTTAATCACTTTTTTTATCTAGGGATAACAGTGACCCCCGGCTGTCATTCAGCAGACATATAGAGGAAATGCGTAGCAAGGCTACGGCGGCCATGATTTTAGTGGGAGACGTTACTGACATAGACCTAAAAATTGCGCTACATTTATTTAGAATAAAAATTGTTCCTATAGTAAGATACTGCCTTCCCGCAATAGCCCCTTATTTCACAATATCGGACCCTAAAAACATAGATAACGAACGCACACTAGAGAGGATTTAGTACTGGACAAGATACCGTTCAGTACACAAATCTTAGAAGCCTACAGAGAATTTAGAGAAACCCGCAACATGGCATTTGTAATGGGTCTCTATGTCGAGGGTCCTGCTTTTTGCAGCAATAAGTGGAAACTGTCATCATAGAAAAATAGATCTCTAATATGCCGAACATGGCACGGCTACCACCACCTTTTGTGCTTAAGAGAAAATTGTTATGAAATTGACGAATGCGTATGTAAATACTGTGGCGAGTGCAATATCGGACGATACCACATACTCACTTGCTCGTTTATCGAAACACCGTCACTACAAGCACTTGTTAACGATATTATTAGCCTACAAAATGACATGTGAACTTTTATAATACACTACCAATTTATGGTGAATAAACCTGAAACAATATATTAGTAACTCCACCCAGCTTCTCTCAAAATCCTTCTTCAATATAATTTGATACAAGTTTCTTCTGTCTACCACATCATATGCTTTTTTAAGATCTAAAAACCCCGCGACACATCCTTGTCCCCGCAATGTCGATGATTCCGCAATCTGACTTAATATAAAAATATGATCATCTAGCCCATACCCTTTCCTGAATCCCCACTGCCATTCTTCTATTTTTCATTTGTCTCTAGAACTCTACCCTTAAACACCTGCATACATATTCGATACGCTATAAGTGTAATTGTGATCGCTCTCCTATTTTGTAAAGTGTCATAATGTATACCCTCTTTGGAAAGAAGAGAAACTCTTCCTTTGCGCCAACCTTCCGGGAATCTGCCCCCTCTAAATATATTATAAAATTCGGCTTGACGCGAATCGTGAGAAAACATCTCATAGTAAGCAAACGTCTACAATATTAGACGAGTCTATAGTCTTACCAAAAAGCAAAAGCTGTGGTTCAGGCCAAGGGTATCACATTGAAAACTGATGCATATACCAGGAACTAGATTAGCTGGGGCGTTTTTGACGATGGTACCAATAGATAAAACATTTGTGAAGTTATTGTGATTTTGTGGTCATTCTCCCAGGGACACCTAGTGTATATATATATATGTATATATATATATATATATATATATGTATATATATATATATATGTATATATATATATATATATATATATATATATATATATATATATATATATATATATATATATATATATATATATATATATATATATACCCATAGTGAAGCAGAATCACTCCTTCCGTGACCAGCTTAGGCCATTTGCTTTTGATGGAGTTGTTTGTCGCGTAGGCTACGGAGGGTCCGTCTGACAATACATGTCACTGCAAATGGTTTTCCGTGGTCGAAGAATGCGATAAGTATCGGGCCTTGAATCACTTTGCGTAGCACTGAGAGCACAGCTTCGATTTTTTTTAGGAGGAGGAGGATGACAACATATATGCTTCCATTGTACGCTGTCCTGCTTTGTCTCTGCCTCGAAGTGATGGCCTCGTCGACTCTCGTCACGAGAGACGATCCGCTTCAAAAATACCGGCTCTTCATGATAACGAAACTTGGTGCTAACCCCACATTCGTTCCTTGTACGGTTCGCTGAGCTTCTTCGGAACCCACTGCACGCACATGTTCCGGTAACCCAACCTGGCGTGCTGCGCAATCGTCTACACTGTTCCAACACTAGCTCCCACCATCACTGCTAACAGTCGCATGGTGACACGCCAATCATTTCTCGTCCCCAAGTCGTTGTTCCCTATGTCGATGAGCTCGGCCACATAGATATCTCGCTATGGTATCGCAAAGCGGTGTATTCAAATTTATTTATACCACAATATATTAAGCTAAGCACCTTCATCGACTGCAGATATGCATTTAGTGTGAAAGCACTGAATATTTTATTTTACTAGTTAAATTCCCACTACAACCATAACGAAATTGTAGTACATGTGGGGACTAACATTCAGAAACAAAACACGCCGATAAGTGCGTGTTCATAATATTTCGTGATTACATTTGATTCGACTCGACATTATAATTATGGACCTGCGCTGTTTATTCCCTTTGCTTTATTAAGCAAAGAGAATAAACTACAATATGCGAGGTGTTAGATTGCATCCTTGCCTATAGTTGATACTAGCGGAGGTGGCTTGAGGGGGTAACACACAGTTCTAAAAATCGAGATGAGTCTTAAACGCCTGTAATGTTACGTCGCCTGTAATGTTTGGAATCATTTTACTAAACCGGTCTCTTAGATGTGGTTATACCTTGCCTCGCTATTGCGTTATTCTGTTAGAGAAAGTTCATTTGCGTCCAGTATAAGAACGCTGTAATCTGGCTAGATGTAAAGACAAGGTAATGAATACCAAACAGGAGCATTTCTACTGAAAGTGGCAAAGGAATAAGGGATGAATGGTTTAAAAAACTTTTAAAAACATGTTTTGAACGAAGTCGATACAACTTTCGGTTCAAGGCAAAGGTCATGTAGACAAATACGCCATCGGGTCAGTAGAATAATAAAGTGAAACAAGCAGTTTAAACGCTAGCTTACATCCGGCGCTAACTCAAGGTAATAATAACAAAACAGCCACGGACGGCCCTCCTCTTGAGGAAAATCCTCCTGAAATCTCTCTTGGGGAAGCCACCAACGACTTGAAACGAATGGAGGCAAGCGATCATCAGAACGATACACCTAACGTATAACCTTAAAGGACGGGGCTCTTGATGCATACCTTATATATCCGACTAGCATTCACATTCTTAGCAGTTCTGAACTTGCAAGCTTATCCATAGAACAAATAATAGTCGACCGAGGCATCCGGATAGACATAGAGTAATTCAATAAAAGAGATACATCTTCGCCTACCGTATCCCTAACAGATCTAAACGTTTAAGTTATGGATAGGCTATTGGCGAGCGAAACGCTTGAGTGGGGTATCAATGTAGCACATCTCGAAGAACCACCAGAACAGATCTAAGCGTGAGATAGTCGATTTAGCCACATGATATAATCATATTCTTTCAATAAAATCCAATTTATGCGGCGCTAGTCGTGTGAAAGGGACCACAATAGAATTTGGTAGTTATTTTAATTGGAAACGCTTCCATCAATAATATCTTCTTTCTAATGGGACCGATTAGAGATTGGAGGCTTTTCGAGTAAGCCTGTGGCGATTTATAAATTTCAACAATATGCAAAAACTATATTTCAACCAAATCATATATATATATATATATATATATATACAGGGTCATTCATATCAATAAGTACTTATTTTGAGGTTTGGTAGAATTCGGCAATGAAATACTTTTCCTCAATGGAAGGAGGGGGCGGACACGTCTTGTGTTGAGGAGAGAGTGATATTTATGAAAGCAGTTATTCTGCCTTTTTTCTCCGACATAGTTGTGCAAAATCTACATTTGCGGAGTAACTAGTCAACGAATAAAGAAATATGCGGAAAATTCTGCATAATTCACTAGCTTGCGTAGCAAAAAGTCAATAACCAGACTAAGAGAAGACATTAAAAGTCGATATGTTACGTTAACGCTTTTACGCGAAAATCGTATTTTTTTCCATTATGACCAAAAATGTACATCCAAAAGACCACTCGTAGTTGCCAAGTAACTAAGCTTTTTCGACAGTCATATTTGTTATGTTTTACGTGCAAGCTTTAACGTTGAGAACCGTAAAATTTTGCCAAGACGTTTCCGCCCCCTTCTTTCATTAGGAACAATTATTCTCTTGCCAGTTCTACCAAATCTCAAAATATGTACTTAACTTTCTCATACACCCTATGTAAGTATGCGTGCCCTCGCTTTCGATATGGCTATCGAAAAGGCTTAGTTGCTTGACAATTACGTAACGCAGCGCCATCACTTTGGTACGAAAATGGTGGTATTTACCATTGCGTGAGAGTGGTCTCTTGGACGTACACCTCGGGTCGTGATGGAAAAAAAATAATTTCTTGCCGAATTCTACCAAACCTTATAATAGGTACATATTGATATGAATGACCATATATATATATATATATATATATATATATATATATACAGGTAGTTCTACAAGTTCTTAAAATGAGCTTTTCAGAATTCGAATTTTTTTTCGCGCTTTCACCGCTATTGGAAACGGCAACTTTTCGAATGCTAGCAGTCAAAATATTATGGTGATTGGCCGTTGCGATTTCGTTTGATCGCTTTTCCCGTGCAACGTATCGGCGTGATTTTTAAAAATTGAGAAAAAAAGAGTTTCGAGTGGTTATCAAGCGTATTTACTTCAAAAGTTGGAATGCGACCCAAGTGAAAACTGAGTTAGACGAGGTGTACGGTGACTCTGCGCCATGTTTTGCCACTGTTTCCAACTGGATTAATGAGTTAAAAAGAGGTCGCAGGAGCACCGAGGATGAATTACGTTCAGGACGCCCAAAAACGGCAACTGATGAGGAAAACGTGGAAAAAGTGCGGAAAATCGTTGCCGCAGATAAGCGAGTGAACATTAAGGAGATATCGGAGGCCTTGGGGATCAGTTTGGGTAGTGTGCATTTCATCCTGCACGAGAACTTGAAGATGAAAAAACTCAGAGCAAAATGAGTGCCGCATTTGCTCAACCAAGGCCAAACAGACGCGCGTGTTTCCGCTTCACAGCGAAATTTGGCCAAGATATCGAAAAATCCGTCGGATTTTTGGCGCAGATTCGTGACCGTCGATGAAAGCTGGGTCCATGACTACACTTCCGAGACCCAAGAAGCATCTCGCCAATCGTGTGCACCTGGTGAAGGACCTCCGAAGAGGGTGCAGACAACGGCATCGGCCGGAAAGATGATGGCTACGGTTTTTTGGGACCAACGTGGAATAATTCTGGTCGACTACCTTGAGAGCGGTAAAACGATCACGGGAGAATATTATGCAAGACTGTTGGACTGCCTGAAGCAAGAACTCATCGTGAAACGGCCCGCTTTGCAGAAGAAGGTTGTCCTGTTTCACCAGGACAATGCTCCCACACACAAGTTGCGGCAAGCATCGGCAAAACTGGCCCAACTGAGGTTCGAACTTATTGAACAACCTTCCTATTCTCCAGACCTGGCCCCCTCTGATTATTTCCTCTTCGGACATTTGAAGAATCGTCTCGGTGGAAAGCGTTTTTCCAGCAATGAAGAGGTTACAACTGCTGTCAATGCCTATTTTCAGTCTAAAGACGCAGAATTTTACTCAAGAGGTATAAATGCTCTGAAATCTCGGTGGGAAAAGTGTATTGAGCTTCTCGAGGAGTATATCAAATAAGAAAAAATTAAAAACAAGATTTGGAAAATTCTTGGTTTTCATTTTAAAAACTTGTGGAACTACCTGCATATATATATATATATATATATAGATTGCAACCACGATTGTATGTATTGGATAATATATGTAATGTAGAAATTCTCGTCGAGCACCGAAATGTCCTATTTCTATCCGTCGCACATAAGTGCGACGGTGTTGATATACAAATTATGCTCACCGCATCAATAATTGGTACATCGTATCGACTAACTGCACAACTGCCTTTTCATCAATTTCTTTCGTGTATTCATTCGTACTTTTTTCTCGCTTTCTTTCCCGGTCCCGTCCACCCTGTCATCATTGTAATGCCTATAGGGTTGCTCCTAGCAATCGTATTGTTACGGCATTGTTAGTGTTGGTGCTGCCGCCGTGGTGTTGTTGTTCTTGCAGCCGTATTGTTGTATTACTGTTGTTGCTAGTCCGTCTTTTCGTTTGCCTGATTTTCCTTTTTCTCCTATTAACATATCACTTCAACCCCTACTTTTACTTCTGGGTTGTTGCGTGGGCAGAGCGCACATTGGGGCATGTACCGAGTCTTTCTCTTTGATGATGATCGCGACGATGTCCCCCATTAAGTTCCAGCTTTGCAAACCACTCAAGAGTGCTTGCGAAACTTGTTTGCATGTTACAGAAAGTTTCCATTCCGACTGGGTCTCTATCCCTATTTCCATGCGTCGACTGTCTGGCGTCGTACAGTCGCCTAAAAGAGTGAGGACCCGGCTTCACGGTCCGTGGTTTTCAGAACGCCTACTTCCCGTTGAATCTGTCGAACAGATGGCACCTCCGGTCGGAGGAGCCATAATTATAGATTTGGTGACCTTAGCAGTCCCGCATGCCTTATATGGGGCGCTTGTCAGGCCATTATCTAGGAACAACCACATGTGTTCCGCTTTATCTAGGAACACCCACCAGTGTTCCGCTTTACAAGAGAGACGAATGTTATGACCCTCTAGTTTCAGACTGAGGCAGTTTCTGGCTTTTCAGAAATATTGCCACTGAATTATGCGGGGCTACACGAAGCCCACGCGAAGAAACTCAGGTGGCGAGGGTTTCCATGGCGCCATTTGCTATCCTCCATAGCTCACTGACGCCACACGACCTAATCCTCACGGATTTAAATACGTAGACTATGGATTTAACGTTGGGCGATTAAGGAAGCAGCAGGATCTCGCCGTACGCAATTTTCCATAGAGTTAGGCCTACAACGGAGCCCCGGGGGACGCCTACGGTAACAGGGTATGACATGCCGGGGTAGACGACAGCACGTTGTGAAAGGTAAGATGCAAAAATATTTCTATGATAGCACGATAAATTAAGGCGTGTCAGTGTGATATTTATGGAGTTCCTTAAGATAGAGTTAAAAGCATATAAACAGAGAGGTCATTTTAGGGCATTTGGTTTTAGGAATCGGAGTAGGTGGGCCTCTCTCTAGCAGTCGGGAAGTGCCCGATTGCAAAATGGCCTCCATGGTTTTCATAAATAGCCGGGTAACCCTTTGAGCATTTTAACAGTTTCTCTTAAGATACCGTCCGTGCTCGTTGTCTTTCGCGGTCGGGTTTTCCTGATGACTTACTCACTTATCGCTTTTGATGGAAAGTCAGTCTAGTTCTGTGCTGGTATAGGGTTCTCCAGTGGTATTGGGTTTGAATTGACGAATGGTTGGATGATCAAATACATGGTGGATTTCATCGCTCGGTGCTCGCTTATACAGTTGATACACCGGGTTGCGTCTTTTTTCGTGCCTTATGATGTCGGCGTGTAATTAACTGGCGGCGTGCCATTACAGACGTTCCGTGGCCATTTAAATAAAATTAGGCCCACAGTATTGCCGTTTCCAATCCTATCCTTCTTCTTATCGTAGTCGTCCGTAACGGCGGCACCAGGATAAACCCCCGATGCTCCCACAGACAACGCTGTAAGCAAATGGCAAGCACGCGCTTGTGGGTGGCGCAACAGCCGTACCACGCAGCGTACAGTTATGCTGTACAACTTCCCGCAAGGATTAGGGGCAGTCGTATTGGATATTTCGATCTGTACGACAAGTTCCGTGAAGGATGTCCAAATACGGACGATGAAAATATCGCCCTTGCGAATGCTGCAATTCACGGCAACAAGGCTGACAACAATGAGACTTTCGTTACCGCATCTGGAGTCGCTGGTGAAGCACGCAGCTTAATGACTTGACTTGGCAGTTTGCAATGTCTTTCACTTTCCAAAAAATAAGAGGAAGAAAACTTACTGGGACTCGATTCATGCACACCCGAGCCTAAAAGCAATCTAGGTGGAGCTGAAAAATAATCAATAACGCCGTTTGGAAGTGTGCTTCAATGCATGGACCTCCACCGCCTCAAGAAATAGATATGAATTAACAGAAATTACCTCCAAATCTAAATAATACTTATAATTGCATTACAAAACATATATCTGTACCCTATTATAAAAATTGCAAAAACTTGTGTATCCATCTGTCCGAGTAGAGTTATCTAAGTAAGACCCGATGATCGCTATATAAAGTTTTTTTCCGTATATAAGTTGAGGTTCGGACATCAAATGAATCCACGCATTGACGCGTACACGCTTGACGGCGTTCTTAATAGAATAACAACCGCTGCAGACGTAACAACGGCAGGGCAAAAGCAATACGAAGCCATGATGGGTTTCATAATCGCACTGCACGCAGTGCGGTTTATTATTCGATCGATTTAGGTTTATTTTTATTAGGTCAAGAGCATCATAGGCTTGGGCGCGACGCCGACCGCGATCAGACGGCCTGCGGCTGTAGTTCACAACATTGAATGCTCACAACCTCTAGTTCGCTGCCTCTGGACGCATCCGGACATCGAAAAAGGCACGATCATCAAGTGGAACATGCGTGAGTATACCGCCGTAAAT
Source organism: Dermanyssus gallinae (assembly GCA_003439945.1). Taxonomy (NCBI): domain Eukaryota; kingdom Metazoa; phylum Arthropoda; class Arachnida; order Mesostigmata; family Dermanyssidae; genus Dermanyssus; species Dermanyssus gallinae. The sequence goes on along the minus strand of QVRM01005395.1, from coordinate 172,903 downwards.
GTCGGTCAATACGTATCTGAGTGTATGTCACGAGGAGCAAGGCGCAGGTAAACGTGAGAAACGACGCGTTGTACTCTCTTGCTTGCTTCGTCTGACCACCTAACTAACAATGCGACCAAAACATAAATATCACACAGATGCTCGGCTTTGGTAAACGCTGTACTCAGCGACAAAGTCGCGCAAAGATATAGCCTTTACCGCTACGGCCGGCCAGCCAGCCAACCACCAGCCCAGCCGGGTTGTTTTCGTTTTGTCTTTTGTTTTTTTTTATGTTTTTGTTGATTGTTATTTGCATTATATTTTTTTTTTCTTAACAGTTACATAGAGGTATGAGCGTGCTCATGGAGCGCGTGTTGTTCGCCGCAAAATAATCACCGCTTCATTCAACTTGCCGAGGCGGACACATACAAACATACACACACAGCAGATATCGGCTGATATGTTCTCGATGCTCAACTTCCCGTACAGTCTGTACCCTGAGAGGGTTGCCGATATTCCCTGTCAAGATGTCATCAAGTATGATCATCTATCAAATGCATGTTCCGCCTGCATCATCCCTTTGTAGCCCTTGATCAGCCAAAATTTCATTTCAACACCTGTTGTTGTCACCCACGGCCAATATGCCTGGGTGGCGCTAATGCCGCCGTGCGAGCACGCTATTCTCGCTGACAAACGATATTAGTTTCGAGTAGGTGATATATATGGAGAGTGTACTCTGCATAGATGCAGCGTGTCGCGATAATATGGTGAGACGATGCATATATATATATATATATATATATATATATAAATATATATATATATATATATATATATATATAGGGTGTCTTGAGTAGTGAGCAGTGAAACTGACTAGTCGCTCTTGAACGGCTTTGAGCTGTACTGCTGCTGCTCGATAGCGTCACACTTATTGTCGTTCTCATCGGTCGTCTTGCACTCTCGCGCGACGGCTTCCTGGAGCTTTTTGAACTTGAGCGGGTCATTGTCGTCGCTGAGAATGCACGGAGCCGCCGAAAAGATGTCGGCCCAGCTCTTCTTGCCCGTATACGACACGGCGTAGAAGTTGATGAACAAGGCCAGCCCCAACAAGCCCTGCGGCAGCGCCAGCTGAATAAGGAACATCGGGTAGCCGCACTCGTAGAAGCAGGGAATCAGGCCGTGCACGATGATGATGCAGTGCTGGGCGATCTGCGCCGTGGTGAGGTGCTTCTTCCACCAGAGGTAGGGCTTCATGCGCGGCCCGAACGACGCCAGGAAGTAGTACGTGTACATGACGACGTGGATGCCGATGTTGAGCGTGAGTCCGAACCACGGCTGGCCGTCCATGCCCACGGACAGAAACACGTGCCCGGAGAACACGCAGCAGAAGTGGTGCGACACGTGCTGGAACGTCACGTGGTCGAACTTTTTGCGCAGCAGAAAGAAGAACGTGTCGAGGAAGTCCAACGACCGCACCATCAGGTACCACCAGCCGAGCCGCAGAATCCAGATCGAGTTCTCGTCGGTGGCGTACGTCATGCCCTGGCAGAGCGGGTTGTACCCGGCCCGGTAGTAGCCCTTGGCGAACTCGACCATAAAGAAGGCGTTCGCCAGCACCATGAACAGGTTGTGCAGTCGGATCGCCCACCGGAGGTCGAACGGGGCGCGGTCCTTCATGAAGCGCGGCATCACGACGTACGTCAGCACGAGGTAGCCGCCGCACACGACGAGCGAGAACCGCGGGTCGCCGATGAACAGCCAGTCTCGCGTGCGCGGATCGAGACGGTCGTAGAACACGCGGCTCATTCCTATCCGGCTCTCGGACATCGCGCTGGCTGTGGAGCTAGCCGCAGCAGCAGACACTGTCATGGTTGTTGTTGTTGTTGCTGCTGCTGCTGTTGTTGCTGCTGTTGTCGTCGCACAGACGAGCTACCACCTACTGGTGATAATTGGTAGTTCGGCGTACTTTGTCCAACACCCCGGATCAGCTAAGCATCGGCTTGCTTCCGACAAGGTCGAGCTTGCGGGGGACGGCCAGCACAGCGACGGGAAAAACGGACGTCCGAGCAGGACGATCGTGGTGGAACGACTACTCTTACTACGACTGCTGCTGCTACTGCTTCTGCTCTTACTGGTGCCACCGGGCGTTCACGGCCGAGAAGCGGTCAGAAATGCTTTGACTTAGCAACTATCAGACGACGACAACAATATTGGCGGCGGCAGCGGCGGCGGCAGCAACGGCGGCTGCACCGGCACCAACGGTTACGAGGAAAAGGACAGCGCAGGGGAGCCGGGGAGCTAACTGACGAAAGCATGTATTAGCTCCTCCTTGCTTGTATGGTTTCCTTGCGCGCCATCGATTTGATCGCTCGCTTGCGCGGGCGGGCGATCGTGGCGCCCCCTGGCGGGCTGCCCAAGTCGCGGCTCCCCTTCGTCGGGTGGCGCTTGCCCGCCCGCACGCACGCACGCCTGCCCGCACCACTAGCAAGCAGGCGTGCCTTATAGAACGGTCACACGATGGTGCTAAAGCTTACCGTCGGCCGTCGTCGCTGCCCAAGCGTAGTGCTGCACGTAATGGGTCTGCTGGCGTTGACGCCGGACCCGGCGGGACGGTGAGCCGATCTTCACCGACCGCTGCACAGCGTCGTCTTCTCCGGGCAGCCGGCTGGAACAAACCGTCAACCCTCACCCTCACCCTCACGCACATTGCCTCCCCCATGACGTCGACGTCGGGAGCCGCCGTCGATTATCGTGTAAAGATGTAGTTGCGAGCCCCCCCCCCCCGGGGGGGGGGGGTAATGGGGGAGACAATGATACATGTTATCGGCCATGGCCACATCCGACTGCCCCTGCGCGTAATAACAACAACACAAAAGCAGTGGACCCACGCTGCATCTATATATATATATATATATATATATATATGTGTGTGTGTGTGTAACTAGCGTTTACCGTTATGAGCGAAAGACGTTCCACCACTGGCTCTAGATGCATCTGCTAAACAATGCCACGTTGGTTACGTAGTTTCAACGTAGTTGTGATAGTTATAGTCCAATAAAAGTGCGTTTGCCACTAGTCTAGTTAATACAGCTATAGACGCTAATCAATCTGGTCGTGTTGTCTTTAGCTGTCGTTGGTTGCAAGTGAACCCAGCCTTTCTCTTTTTTCGTTTACTTTTTTTTTATATACACAGAGATTAGCCTTGTTTTTCTTACGACCTAAACCCGCCATCGCGAGAACACGCCCGGAGCGTCCCACCGAATGTCAATATGTGCTTAGCTGAATGGTATGCCCGTCGGGGATTATTATTTTTGCACAGTTCAATATGCATGTGGGAGCAGCAAACTTAATTCATTAGAAGAAAAAGAAGAACATAGTCGGGCCCGTGTGGCATATCACAGTCCGCCGTGTTCAACCAAGAAGTCCAGAACACAATACCTGCCCTTGGCTTGCGTCATGCTATGTTATACAATGCACACATGCTACACGCATCAGAACGATTTTCATACAGCAGCGTTCCGAAGAAAGGCAGTGGCTATTTCAGGCAATTGCAAGTCAATTGCTTGCATGACCTGCAATCGCTCTAGGGGATCCATTGTTTCTTAGCAACAATGATGTAAGCAACCTACCCTGTAGACAAGCGTATCGCCCGACAAATATTTATCTTATAGGTTTATAAACAAAAACAGTAGATGTACATACCATATCGCGTACGTAGACAGTAACAGCTAATTACGATTGTATGCCTAATAAAAAATCTAGCTTTAATCTAGCAACTTAACCACGCTGGCTATCATAACCTTATGGAGATGAGCTCTTCACATTGCCGCTGGCTGTCGCTAATATAAGCTATGTCACCCTAGCGAAGTGACACGCCAAGTCTGATACAATGGCCTAATTATTGCCAATACACTATCTACCAAGGCTTTTTGTAAAAAAAAAATATTAATAGTATAATACCGTTCACTGTCAAGTCAAACAAAATTTTAACAGCCACATTTACCTGTACAAACAGTAATCTAAAAAAATATGGTCAGCATTATTAGGACATTAAAGGTAAATATGAGCAAAAAACGTGTCTACTAGGTGCATTTAAGCTCCTAAGCACAGGGCGCACGTCGTACATCCCCCATTGCCATCACAGTATTCAGCTAATCACAGTATCATTCACATCATCAATCACAGGCAAAAAGTCACCAATCAAACTACTTATTTGTTATATAATTGACTGCACAGTGACCAAAGAGCATTCTGACACAGCCCCACTGTTGACTACATGCAGGCCATATGTAGCTCAAGAATCAATAGATGAATTATTGATTTAGGCCAATAAATCAAACAGGGTGCAACGCCACCTACGTATACGACGTTACCGTCGTAAGTCAGCCCACAGAACAAAAACCGGTATAACCGGCGCGTAATGCACAAGCAGGGTTATACAGAATGCGATCGTCGTTTGGACGCTCTGGCTACATCGCCACAGGAGGTGCAAACAATAAAATAATAATAATAATGCCCCCGTCGCGGCAGAATCAACGGATTGATCTAATCAAACAGCACGTTGTTCCTCTGACGCCCACCATCATCTCATTGGCTTCCTTAATTACTAAGCAAGTTCTAGAAGGTTTTCGCATCCCCGCCTCAATTACACGATTAAAAAGAACCATTGACGCAATGATGTATGGCTGCTCCACGTAGCGAGACCAGCTTATGTTCGGCGGACTACCAACAGCTCAGCGTTTACTGTCAAATGAATCACTGGAAAGTGGGAGTGGACTCTACGCAGATTCCCGCTAGGAAATCATAAGAGATAACGACTCGGGATTTGTATCATACCTTAAAACTGGTTGATCGCGATTAAAAATGGGTGGGATATTGCTCGCGCAGTGTAAAACGCGCTGGAGTAGAACAGTTCCATAAACACTAAATAATATATCTTCAGCTACCTGTTAGATAGCGCTGTATATCCTACTTAGCGCAAAAGGTACTGCCTCTCGGACAACCCCGTAGTCGTCGACATATTAACAATTCTAATAATAATAATAATAATATTAATAATAATAATGTCGACAGAACTGAGTTAATGTGATGGCCGGCGATTGCGGTGCCAGGAATCGAAGGCTTGATGTGTGACACATCATTTGAAATCGGTCCTTCTTAATAATAATAGCAACAACACGCCGCATCATGCTCTGCAAGTTCCTCTATGTAGTCCTTTTTTGTTATGCTTGGTTTTCTTGCACCGTCGTGTACACTATACTACATATCCCGGCTTTATTTCTATGGGTTGTTGTCTTGGGTTTCGCTGCTCTTCACGCTGGGTTTCTCGCTCGCCAATCGACGACTATCGCGCCCATATGCGCTGCTGGTTGCGTTAAGGCGGATTATCTTATTTTGATGAGCAGGTCAAGACGAAGTCATTAT
>QVRM01005395.1:142500-162500 GCA_003439945.1 Dermanyssus gallinae | reverse complement strand
TACTAAAAAAGTCACGACCTCGCCTTATTGCACTTTATAAGACATTGAATTATATCTGTATTAGAATAAAAACATATTTTTGTTTTATGTTAGTTTAACGAGTCAGAATATTTTGCGAACACACAAATATATATATATATATATATATATATATACATACATATATCGTCGTTCGAAACCGGTCGCACGAAACGCAAGCTTCAGTTCATTATTGTTGTGACCAGTGACAGTGGTATTAAAGGCTAATGGTGAGCTCGAGCTAAACTAGAAAAGCGCGAAAACCCCGACCAACAAGCCCGGCCGTGACAACAAATGACAATTTCTGGGGGAGGGCTACCCATACTGCAAATGCAATCGCGAGTTTGCACCGGTACAATTTCCACTTGCACCCCGCAGCACCATGGTTAGCAGACCCAGTGGGACTAACTAGCGAATGAAAGCTGCAGAATATGGAGACAAAAATACGTGGAAGCAATTATTGACCCGTACTAGAATAGAACGTGGACCAGCGACGAGAGTGGAAGGCAGCACCCGAAGTCACACCAGCGCATTTAAGTCACAGCTAGCACCCCCCCCCCCCCCCCCCCCCAATGATCGGCGCAGGAACAAGCTAATTGGCGCCCAGGTATAGTCAAACGGTAGGACCGACGAAATTGAGTCACGGCACTGAGACAATGGATATGGAGGTACATCAAGGCGTGTAGACCATAAAGACCCCGGAAACCCGCCGGTTCGTCACGCTCATCGCATTCGACGTGCAAAATGCATTCAACAAATGCGTGACTGCTTCGAGGAGAAAGGGGATTACTTTCGGTCGAGTGCTCTCATCATATCTGAGCGACCGAAGCCTCATTTGTCTGGAAAGCGGGGTGCACAGTAACGGCTAGCGTGATAGTTGATTAGTGATAGATGGTTGTCATCTACCGGGTGACGCCAGTTCGGTGCCCGTTGTTGGTCGAACATTTTTTGAATAATGCTTATTCATAATAGATGATAATCATACCACTGAGAGTTAGCGGCCATGATGTCCCAAGGACTTTTGGGGCTACCCTAGATGTTTCAACATGTCCGGCACCCAGTGCATTTAAAATGCGTCGCAGGGTCATTCCAAGCGCGCATGGCACGGTGTATAGTCTACGAATCCGTCTTAGGACAAAACCTATGGAACATTGCTTACGACAGGGTGCTTAAGCTGGGTGACCTCTCCAAAGGGCTGCTCAAGCACGCCAACGAGCTGGCCCTAATCGTCACAGCTCGAAAGGAGACAGGGCTGGAGGGGGCGGCTCCGCAGCACTCCAAATGAGAATGATATGAATGGCAGGACACGGGACGGAAACGGATACGTGGGATTCAGCCCACCGCCGCCAGCCATAAGGTAGACATAAGGCAAGAGCTAAACAGCCCACGTTAGTTATCTCGCCACTAAGGTCGCCGGAGTAACCCGGAACGCTTGTCCTCGGTCCGGGGGCGTCGGATGCCATGCGGCGTTTCTTGGCGTCGGCAGTTAAATCCACAACCCTATATGCATTCTTGACCCAAGCAGACCTGACGCTGCGTATGGCCAGAGACCGGTGGTCCCCTCGGACGGCTCTCAGAGCCATAGCCCAGGGCGTGCCTCGACAGGCATTAATGCCCCATATGGTGCCCTAGCTTACTGGTCAGATAATGTCGAATACACGATGTGTCATGGTAGCGTTCTGGCTGCCGACAGGGTCGCCGTCGCCCTTCACGATTCAGTACCGCCTTTTGGCCTAGGTCGTTGCACATAAATCTGCGCTTGCAGAGGGATGGAGTGAAGGCCAGGCCATGATGAATTCCCTCATGTCCCAAAAGACCGCGCTGATTAGGGCACGCAGGGAAAGCTAGGAAAATGCCCACGCAAGGCGAGTCGAGATGAGGAACTAATTCGGCCCTCACACCAATCTTGACGGATCCCCAGGGCAGACGCGCGCAAGCTGGGCGCGCAGAGCGCTAGAGATCGGAACCTTTCTACTCAAGCTAATAACATGGACCGCCCTAGTGGAGTTGTGTCAGTATTTTACAACGGCCAACTGGGTGATATGAAAAGGCTGTCATTGCAGAAGAGCAAATAAACCTAATTGCCATATACGTGAAGCCCGTTAGAATGCATGTTCCACTGTAATAGCAGGACACATGAACTCAAGACTTACGAGAACGAGACAATGTCGGACTTGGGCTTTTAGGTATCCAGTGATCCGAACACGCTAACCTTCGAAGGTGCAATGGGAAACCTACCGTTGACGTGCTCGTAACCAAAATGCTAGAGAAGTGCGTGCATTTCTTTCAAATGAGCCACTAATTGAGGAACGGAGCTGATTTAACGTCCCATAGCCATGGGAATAGATGTCGCTGCTTCCATAGCTGTGAGGTGTGTTCTAAAACTCATGAAGGACCAACTGCAAGCTAATCAAATCACTTTAGACGACGGGATGGCAGATAATTCATGCATAGAACAGACAACCTGAGTCGTCTGTTGTTTACGCTGCTTATCGCAAACCTACCAAGCTGCACACATACCCGACCGTAAAGGTCAACGTGTACGCAGGCTATCTAATATGCTGCAACGGCAACAGGTTCCACCTCCACCAAGCGCCAAGTACGTTTGCAGCTTATATGAAGGAAGTCTAGCAGAGAGTAACTTGCTCAGACTATACGGGCAGAGGCTCAAGTTTGCAAATAACTTTATATACTTAGGCATTACACTGACCCTCAGCCAAGGTCTATGCTGCGCGCATTGAAGAAAAGGCATAATTAAAATGCAATAATAATCATATACTGCGTCAACAGCATGAGCCCAGAGATGCTTTCACGTAGGGTTGTAGCCCTTTTCGACATCAATATAACACCAATCATACGGCATTCAGCTCCTAAGTGTATCACATCCAGCGCTATGTGACCGTATAAAACCTGCCCTTGTGAAACAAGTATTAGGCTTGGTTTTGCGTGTAATTAATTGTCTTGTTTATTTGCTTGCGGAAACCCGCTACTCGTAGAACAGATTATAAAGCAGTTTGCACCCCCAGAGACATCGGCGTATTTCCAGTACATTGAGGAAAACTGCCTGATTAACCCATTAATCCAGAGCTTTAGCAATATCATGCTAAAATCATAGTGGATGTCATAGAAGAAAGGCAGGATCGAATCGACAAACTAGCGCGTTCCGCACGTCATCCTTACGCTCCTGTCGAACTGAGGGCTTCCGCGAGCCAAATGACACCTGCATTTGCAAATACTGTGGCAGGCTCTGTGCTAGATAGCACGACAGTAAGTGCCACACAGTCATTTCACTAACAGAATTGGCACGGACAGCTCAGCAAATGTTTATATTGTACATACCCAAACAGGGCATGAAAATATACTTTGTGAAAAAAAGTATATATATATATATATATATATATATAACAAGGCTAAATACAAATTATTAGAAGCACTGCGATCAATGAATGATGCTGTTCGTTGTCCACATGGCGAAATTCGCCATCGTTGTCGTCGTCGTTGGGGCGATGAATTTCGCCGACTGCGGGGGGGGGGGGCGGCCAGAGGCGGCGAATTGTGTCGATAATCACGACGCTGTCCTTGATGACTATTACACCAGTACTACGACTACTAGTACCACTACTACTACTGCTGTTACTACAGCTAATACGGCCACTACGGCTTCTACTGTTACTTCGTCTACTGTTAATGATAGGGCGCTTCGGTGGGGCTAATCGTGACACAAACGATACACTGCCGGCCGGACCCGGCGCCGCCGGCGCAGCCGCCCCTGCCGCCGACAGCGTTACGGCATAGGGGCGCCGGGGCGGCAATGGGGGGGGGGGCGTCCAGGAACGGGAGCTCGTCGCTAAAGCTCGAAGCCAGGGGCCAGGGTCCAGGGCCTAGCGTGGCCCCCGTATATACAACATCGTGGTCGACCGCGAGCGATAACGATGAACAGGTTGTCCGTTCGTGGCGTTCGTTTCTTTCGTTTTCGATCGTCGTCGTCGTCGTTAGTGTTTTCGCTGCTGTTGTTGTTGTCGTTGTTGTTGTTGCTATTGTTGCTGTTGTTATTAATGTTGTTGTTGTTGTTGCTGCTGTTCTTACTGTTATCGTTGTTTTTCTAGACCTTGCCCGTGTTCTATGCTTGTGCGACGGCGGCGGCTGGTGCTGCTGTAACTGCCCCGTCGACGTTTTGTCCCAGCTGCTGTGTTACGACTCCTTGAACTACTAACGATCATCGGGGGAACCGCGGGGATCAAAGCGGGGATTTGTAGGGGAAGGGAGGCGGGGGGGGGTAAGGAGGGGAGCAGGTGGTATCGCAGCTGCTTCGGCAGAAGCTTGACCACTAACCGCTGGTGCACAGATCAGTCGAGAGAGATAGTCAGTCACCGCAGCAACAACAACAACAGCAACAACCGCACTAGTGGCTTCTACGACGGCTTCCTAGCGCAATGCAGCGACTAGTAGCACAATACAACAACAGGACAACAGCAGAAGCAGCAACAACAACAACAACAACAACAACAAAACAACAACAACTACAGTAACAACAACGACAACAACAAAACAACAACTAGAATAACAACAACGACAACAAAACAACAACAACAACTACAATAACAACAACGACAACAACAAAACAACAACTACAACAACAACGACAACAAAACAACAACGACAACTACTACAACTACTACTACTACTACTATTACTACAACAACGACAACAACAACAACAGACAGATAAGGACACGAAGTCGGGAGTCGCGCCGTATCGAAAAAGCCTGTACCAATCAGCATGAGCTTCGTCGCCGCTGTACAGACTTGTAACGAAACAGAGCCTCGCTCCCGAGCGACAGTGCGGTTACCCGCGCCGCCGACAACAACAACAGCCCCTAAAACAACATGAGCGACATGAACCATGAACAACAACAACAGCAGCAGCATCAATAACCGCCGCAACATCGGGTTGCGGCGCCCGGAGTCGTTCGTAGCACAAATGGCGACCGTTACTCGCTGCCGCAGCGCTGAATGTCGTCTATGCCTGCGACGTCGGCATTGTCTCGACTCGGCGGTGCCGTTAGAGGCCGCTAACGACAGAAGACTACAACGAGCTAAGCCTAGCGCGTAGCAACAATCGTCGACACTGGGTCGTTGTTGTTGTCGTTGTTGTCGCTGTTGCTGTTGTTGCTGTAGTTGTTGTTGCTGTGGTTGTTGTTGTTGTTGCTGAGTAGTTGTTGTTGTTGGTGAGTTGTTGTTGTTATTCCCTAAGCGCAAGAAACCCAACCAGCTAGCCTAAGTGACTTGACCGTTCGCCGTTGTCGTCGTCGTCTGCGCCCTTGTCTGCGCCTTGCCCCTCCTCCCGTTATACCCCCCCCCCCCCCCGCGTCCCGCGCTATGTGGACCCCCGATCGACCAAACGCTTCCCGGTGCCACTGCCACCACAACCACGACCACGACTGCCACGACTACGACCACCTTTAACGCTGTTACGGCCGGCCTCGCCGCAATGCCCTTACTAAAGAAGTAACAGCGTGCCCTACGATGACCATCTTTATTGTTGTTGTTATTGTTGCTTTTGTTGATATCATCATCATCATCATCGTGGTCTTCATCATCATCGTGGTCTTCATCATCATCATCATCATCATCATGCTTCCCCTGTAACTGTCTAGTCTAGGAAAAACCGCAGACACGAGCGTTCGTGTCCACACTCCCTTACGTTTTCTCTCCCCTCCGCTCCGCTCCCCCATCTCCACACACACACATACAACGATTGGACACACATCGACACGCACATAGACGAATATATCTATATAAGAACAGATACACAAACGCTATTAAACACAATACACAAACCGCTCCACACTTACTGCTCACGTCCCCCGACACCAGGCACGCAAACAAACACGCGTATATATATATATATATAGAAAACTACATAAGGATAGCGGCGGGAACGAAATAACGATAGAGACGCTTGGCTACATAGTAGCATCGGGCGGCGCATTGCGCTACATTCAACACAGATCACAAGGATCTGTCCAGCCGATGCCAGGCCCGGCTGGCTACTGGTTTAACTGGACCGATTGTCGATTGACTGAGCGAACTGCACACGCACAAGTTTCATGCGCAATAGAATGAAAAAGATACATTATGATTATTATTATTATTATTACTATTATAGTTATTGTTATTACGCACCTTTACCACTACAACACAAGACATATCATCTCACACAACACACTATATGTCTGTCTGTCAGTCTATCTATCTGTGTGTCTCTGTCTCTGCATCCATCCAACCACCCATCAAACCCATCCATTTAGCTCTATGATGATAGGCACATCAATCAACAACAATATGCGACAACGATAGGCGTATAACTGTCGACAGACTCGTCTCGGTTCTACGCTTCTTCATCGATACGGAGAGTAAAAGAAGAAAGAAAAGAAAAAGAAAGGATAAACACACGGGGTTCTGTCACTATTGCCGCCCGCCGATGTTGTTGTTGTGGTTGTTATCATTGAAGTTGTTGTTGTTGCTGTTGTTGTTATTGTTGCTGCTGTTGTTTTTGAAGTTGTTGTTGCTGCTGCTGTTTTTGAAGTTGTTGTTGCTGCTGCTGCTGCTGCTGCACTGGAATTGTGCGCTCGCATGATTGCTATGTACGAACATGTGCATTTGTCAGTCCGTTCGTTGCTCGTCATCTATGCTAACACAGTCGTTGTTGTCGCCGTGGTTATTGTTGTTGTTGTTGTTGTTGTTGCTGGTGCTGGTGCTGATAGTATGATTATATGATTATGGCCATTATATGATGATGGTTGTAAGACGTCATCATCCCCTCAGTAGCGGCGGAGCTAAAACAGTGAAAACAGTGACTACATCAGCCACCTGCACATCGCTGCTGCTGCTGCTGCTGTTGCTGCCGTAACAAAATTGTGTCCTCTTTGTTGTTTTCGCTTCGGGTTCAGGTTCAGACTTCATTTCATGTTATTATTTGTTGTTTATTGTTGATGCTGCTGTTGTGTATTTTTGTTGTTTGTTATTCATTGTTGATGCTGTTATTGTACCTGTTGTTGTTTATTGTTGTTGTTGCTGTTGTAGCTGTTCTTATTCGTTGTTGTTGTAGCTGTTGTTATTTGTTGTTGTTGTTCGTTGTTGTTGTTGTTGTTGTTCGTTGTTGTTGTTGTTGTTGTTGTAGCTGTTGTTATTTGTTGTTGTTGTTGTCTACTAATATTGTGTGGTTGTTGTTGTTTGTTGTTTATTATTAGTATGTGGTTGTTCTTGTTGTTTGTTATTGTTGTTATGTTGTTTTTTGTTGTTGTTGTTGTTGCTGTTGTTGTTGTTCTTTTGTTGTTGTTGTTGTTGTTGTTGTTGCTGTTGCTGTTGTTGTCGTCGTCGCATTCAACGGAACGAGCCCCCCTCCCCATTTCTCTCTCATGCTCTCTTTCTATGGCATCCGAGAAAAACATGCGCTAGACTATTGTGCTAAAGCTATGCGCTAGTAGATGTTAGTCGTGGCGGTTTTCTTCGACGTCATCGTCGTCGTTGTCGTCGTCGTCGCTGCGACGATGATGGAGGTTCCTGGTCGGATCAAAGCAGGAAGACGGCTACGATCGCCAACAACACCACGCAGTACAGGCCACTGGCCAGACTACTGATGGTGGCCATTCCCCGTGCCACCCAGCCAGCCACCCAGCCCCCCAGCTCCCCAGCCACTCAAACAGTCATTGATTGTTGAGGCGAGGTAGGCAGTTGTTAGCCCACCCCTTTGCGCCCATGCCCGCCTCTCATTCCCGCCAGCTCTACTAGCCAACTAAAAACAACAACAAACACTTGGCGGTCATCTGATGATCATAATAATAATGATGATGATGATGACGACCACTGACCTATATTTTGGCATTTTGTCCGAAGGTCTCAAGGCAGGTATATATATATATATATATATATATATGCATACATATATACATATGTATACTTTCGTCTATAAAGCACCCCCTGACGCAACTGTAATAAATTTCATCATGAGTGCTTACGAATCGGCAAAGCATGCGTTCTATATATATATATATATATATATATTGCGCTCCCTCCAAACATAACGATCATTTGATTCATCCGTTCAGGTGTAATCGAATTTACCGGCGGTAAAATGCAAAGTTGCTTGCCAATAACAGCCGCCGACAAACGCTGCTATCGAACCACCATCCAATCCAATAATAATTGGATACTAAGAAGAGAATTACTAGCATAGCATTTATGTAATGTAACCAAGTTTACCAACAAGTTTAGTTCAATTGATGATCCCTAGATGAAAATTTGAATTTTGTTCATTTAGTAACAAGTGACATTTTCACCATGGCACTCTGCTACACTTTCCTGCACCATCCACACACACTTTCGGGGGATGGAGTTTAATTTTCAATGGCCGATCAAAACTCATCGAAACCTTGTACAAAAGAAAACATAACGCAACCCAATTCTTGAGGTATGGCTGTTGTATCACCGACATGTCCACATAAACATCAACGAAGATGACGCTAGTGGATTAGATTTTAGCTCACTTTTCACTACGGGGCAGATTTCAAAAACGTATTACGTATCCGAGCTGCCCTTTAATATGGCTGCTAAAATGTACGCCGGATGTGCACCGTATACGCCTGCATGTAATCACCAAGATCAACAAAGCCTTCTTCATCCTACCTTCACGCTACATTACCACAGTATATTGACAGATAAGCCAAAATGAGATGGAAATATTTGTTGTTTGTTTTGATCATATTTATAAGCGTCTTAAAAACACAGCCAAAAAAAAACAAAGAATAAAACAAGATAACAATCACTTAATGCAAAATTGCGCCAGGGGAAATTAGGTCTCTCGTAACGAAAGTGTAAACACAATCGTAGTTCCTGCAACGCACTGAAGGTCTCCGATTAAAACTGCGCTCTTAGAGTAGAAATAGAGTGAAGAGCTTCGAAAACATTACAATAGGGCTGGACTGCAGCGGGGAGGCGTACATGATAATCATTCATAAGAGACATTGCCCCAATAAAAGATAAATATATGCTGAAGCCTGAACAATGCCCGTTTGTTTCAGACCAAACGACCTGGGCAGACTTGCCGCAACTTTTCCGGTTGCTGGCAAAAGTCGCTTTTCACTGCGACCATGCCATTGCGTCAGTTTTCCCTCTATTTTTAAGGTACGCCGTTGTGAGCAGATCGGTTAAAGATCATGTCGTAAACGATTGTCTTTACCTACCCGGCAATTGTTTGACACCGAACAAATGTGTCCTCAAAAACGGTTAACATTAGCCGAGACGTTCATATGACGGATAATGCATACAAACGCGCCAAAAACTCATTCAAAGTTTTCAGCAGCAGCAGCAACAAACTGTTTGTCACTAGTATCTTATATTTTTGTCGCTTTCTCCCGCCTCCTTCCTCCAGTTGTGTCATTTCATCTGTTTTATTCTACTGCGCAGAAAAACAAGTATATATAACTTTTTTTTTCGCACCACCCTTCCTAACGTTTTTAGATATGCTTCTCGGGTAGCCTGCGTCACTGTTGGTTTGATCTAAAACGAGACATTTGGGACAACAAACCACACTAACAGTGCCAATGTCGTCGGGATCGAACTCTCAAAGAACGAATCGATCTATCGCTTTGCCACTGAACTTGATACGGCCGTTTTTATTCTTGTGGCTGTGCCTTCCCATCCTACCTAGTGTTGTTCATACGGTTTGCTCTATATATATCTTGTTGCTGTTGCCACAGTGTGTTACTGTGGTGTCGTAATAATCGCACATTAGCGATTGTTGCTGTCGTTATTAGTAAAATTGCTGCGTATTTTTTTGTTTGCGTCCAGTCGGACCGACATTGCGGCCGTCGTCCTCGTTGACGGCCGCAATAGCTCGTATCGCGTCTACGAAAGGCGCACAGCGAACATAACGAACGGGTGTTTCCCTTCAATTCGCGGTTTCCCACTAACTCACGCCCCAATCGCCACCCTGTTCACGTTTACGCGGACGGCCAGACGCGCGCCAGACGTTTTCCACACACCCCCGCACCCACACACCCCCGCACCCACCCCTTAAGCTGGCCAAAGCTGGCGGAGTATGGTCGCCAACTATTCAGAGCTCCATCGAAACGGCGGAACCCAACAGCGCCAGTTAGCGGCGGTTCAAAACCGCGATCAGGCTTAATCATAACGCGTAACAAGCGTACTGTGTCGTCTCTCCTTCCTTCCTTAGTCGTTCATAGCGTTAAGTTGTGCAACGTTTTGACAGTACTGGCAGGGCACGGGCGAACCGACACCCACGGACTGGTCATAGAGTCTCAAAACAAAGCCACAAAGCCACAAAGGAAACTTACAATATAAGGGAAAATAACAAGAAATCCAGAACGGACGGACAAACGAATAAACGAACCAACAAATAAACACGACGGCGAACAGATGAAAACAAACGAAGCAGACGCAGCTGTACCCACACACACACAGCTACCTTGCAATTAGCGGCGCAAAATTGCCGTGTTATTATTATTATCTTCAGGCATCTTACAGTTGCTAGCGGCGCTAACAACAGGGCGCCTACCGGCAGCTATCGAGTGTCCGAAGTCAATCAACAATTAAGTATTACATATTCGCATTACCAGCACACTAGATGTGTGGTTTGCTGGACGTAGTTTCATTAGGTATAACTTGGTTACACATATAACAACATCATCGTCCACATCTACCCTTTTATTATTATTATTATTATTGCCAGACTGCGGGCGGTCCCTGCAAAAAGCGCCGGGGCCTGGTTACAGGCTCTCCCCAGTGCTCACTTAGGCACTCTACTAGATGACGACACTATTCGGATTAGTTCGCCAGCTCTCGTATTCCCCCACCAATGTAGATGCGGCGATCAAGTGGGGCCACAGGCGCACCATGATCTTCCTTGTGCCTTACGCTCAGGTCGTCGAGCCTGACACGCAGCACTTAGCAGGACATTTTGCCGAGCTTTGAGATCTGCTGACTTTCCTTGCATTCCCGAGCCTTCTAGCCTCTGCAGGAATAATGGAAAGCGACCGGACGGACTGACACTAACGTCACTCGACATGGGTCGCATGCTGGTATGAGATACAACTGTTCATGACTCAATGATCAGTGCGGGAGCGGAACATGCTGGTCACGCGTCTACGTTGGCGGAGGCGAACGAGTGCAGAAAGTATGCCAGTATTACCTACCCCCACGACTTTTGCCCACTGGCATTCGAGACACTAGGAGGGCCTGGCCCGAAGACGCACAAACTAATTCAACGTGTCGGCAAGACGCTCAATCTTTCGACAGGGCACACTAGAGTTGTCCAGTACCTGCACCAAAGACTCTCGCTGCACATTCAGCGGGGTAAGCGCCGCCTCTGTGCGTGGAACTCTGCTAGACTGGACACGCCCGAACCTAGAGCATGTGTGACGTTTTCACTTATTTTATCCGGTGTACACGTTCATAAGGAGACACGATTGTTACTTCTTACATATAAGCAAATAAAGCTGGAACTAAATAAGTAGAAGAAAAAAGATAAATCAATTATGATGTATGAATGTTTAGGCCAGGTTCATCCTGCTATTACTATTAGTATTGTTACTTTTTCTCGTATACATATACATTTATAAGACGGCAGCTTTCTGCATCGTTGTTGACTAAGTGCTTGCTTCGGTGCGGCGTACAAGTAAAGAAGACCGCGGCCGATTCGCGTATCGACCGATACTAGATTGCTTCCTGTTAGATCTGACTGACTACTGCAAACTATACGACTGCCGCTATAGCCTCAACACTCTTCGACGTGTACGATCTGTAGCTAAAACAATTACCCAAAAACTCTATGCAGTACCACGCACGCTAACAACATTTATAACACAACTCATCTGCCCTCCTAAACAGAGACGATACAAACAGGCCCGAACGGTAACCGAAACCTGAACAGGAACAACAACGACGACGACGACGTTCATGTGCGCAACAATACAGCAACAACGAAAACAATAGATAACAACAACAACAAGAAAAATAACAACAACAAAAACAACAATAGTCGTCACAATATTTATTGCTCTACTAAAAATGGCAACAAATGCAACAACGCCACACGACTTACAAAAACAACAATGAATAATAACAACAACAACAACAACAAGCACAGCAGTAAGAATGTGAAAGAAGCATGTGAGAAATATGAAAAAGAAAATGCTCGTGCATGTTCGGCCTTCTTGAGGTGTTCTCTTATCTTAAAATGGCAAATGTGTGTGAGTGAAGGTTTTTAGCAGCACTTATACTAATTTCTAATAATAATAATAATAATAACCATTATCATAATAAGCATATATTTACTATGAGAAAGACATACGTAAGCAAATGTTGCCTACGGTTCACTTCAATGACAAACGTAATACACGCAAAAAATAAGGTCAATAAAACGATCACACAGTCAAGGACGACAATCTTTGCAGAGCATTCGCAGTAACATCAATACGAAGAACAACAGAAACAACAAGCGTAGCAACAACAGAAACAGCAGACGTAGCAAACAACAAAAACAGCAACAGCCATAACAACCACAACAACACCAACAACCACAGCAACAACAACAACCACAGCAACAGCAACAACAACAACAACAAAAACAACAACAACAACCACAGCAACATCAACCACAGCAACAGCAACAACAACAACCACAGCAACATCAACCACAGCAACAACAACAATAGCGACAGCAGCAGCAGCAACAACAACAACAACAATAACAACCACCACAGCAACAACCACAGCAAGAACAACAACAACCACAGCAACAGCAACAAGAACAACCACAGCAACAGCAACAACAACAACAACAACAACAACAACAACAACCACAGCAACATCAACCACAGCAACAGCAACAACAACAACCACAGCAACATCAACCACAGCAACAACAATAATAGCGACAGCAGCAGCAGCAACAACAACAACAACAACCACCACAGCAACAACCACAGCAAGAACAACAACAACCACAGCAACAGCAACAACAATAACAAACAACAGCCAGTAGCTGGCCGCTCGGTCGCTTCGTAATGCGCTTTCAGACTGGACGCTTGGCCGCGTGAACAAATGCTTTCAGTCCGTCTTTATAGACAAATCGGCCAACCGGCAGAACACGACAACGACCGCTAACTCAGTAACATTGCTAGTTAATGTTAAATAATAACAATCATGTTAACGGCTAGCTCGATATCTCCTTCTTTCTTCCACTCTCCCTATCGATCTCTCTCTATCTATCTATCTATCTCAAAATAAAAGAGTGCATGAGTTAAGCGATCGAAATGAATGAAGGGCTTCTATGTATTATGGCCCAAGACCGGTCCGATCAGTGCCGACTGGCCACCAATAGTGTCTAGAGGCGACGTTTTGTCTGAGACGTTGCAGCCGTCACAATGAAGTTTATTGCTGCTGCTGGTGTTGCTATATTCCTTACCCTTGCTATTGTTGCAGTGGTTTTTACCGTTGTTATTATTGTTGTTCATGCTGCTGTTGTTGTGTTGTTGTTGTTGTTGTTGCTGCTCTCGTCGTTATGGTGGTTGTAACAGTTGTTACTGTTGTTGCACCTGCACTAGTGAAAGCAGTAGAGCTATATCGTAGTCTGCTGCTGCTAGCACTCACCATGAGCGGCTGAGTGAAAACTTCGCAGTGCGGGTAACCAGCGAAGAGTGCGAGAATCTACGAACCAGCCCAACTAAATGGGCTTACCAATCGTCGCTACATCGGTAACCGCATTCGAGAACGGATCTAGCACGCACTTACTCACAAACACCTCGCAAGTACTGCGCAATCATATATAATTGCGTTCAACTTTCAACAGCAGCAACAATTTCGAACGGCCGGGTCAGGATGAACGCCTGCCTTCCACAGCAGTGTCATCGACCCCGGCAGGTGGTGGTCGGCGGCTGCGGCGTCTAGGGGGTGCGCTAGTGCGCTAGACATGACTGCCGTGTCGCCCCGGTTCGATTCCCGTCGTTAACCGACTTTTCCTTGGGCGATGCTCATTGAGAATAGATTGATAAACCATACACAGCTGAGCGTCAGCGGTTATGCTGCCAGCGTCTGAGAAAATAAAAATACTTGTAAAGGCATCCATCCAACGCTTCCGAACGCTAAGGCTAGGTTGGCCGAGAAAATAAAACCCAAGACCTTGCTCACGGCAAACGTTCCCCACAAATCTCACCGAACTAAGGCGCTGATTATTAGGAATATCGACAATGAGCGCAGATGATCTACGAACTGTCGGCGTCACGGAGAGGAACGCCATTGTTCTCAACTCCTCTTAAACTCCTTTACGCCGGACGATGGGACTTGTTCCTCTGTGGTGAAATTTCACCATGGACATCAAGCTGGTCTCGCTAGCGCCTAGATGAGCTGCTGATGGTTTTCGAGCGGTCGAAATGTCTCATATAAAGAACCACCTCGGTTTTCCACCCTGTCCGAGCTGACCAAGGCGTGCAGTCCTCTTCTATCGTTGTAGATAGTCGGCCAACCGGCTCTGCTCAATATACATGTCCTCTAATGTTTCTACCGACGTTTAATATGATAATAATAATAATAATAATAATAATAATAATAATAATAATAATAATAATAATAATAATAATAATAATAATAATAATAATAATAATAATAATAATAATAATAATAATAAGAGCGGTCCCATCCATGCTTTGTCAAACATTGCCGGCATTCTGTAGAACGCTTCTTCTCTCATCTTCTGCTAAAAGCCCCTACGGTACTCTCGCAGTGAAAGCGTAGGCAGATCGATAAATGGCGTCGTCCTCGACAGACTATGACTTATATTATAGCCTGTTCTTTGCGCTTCCAGGGAGGCCCCAAACACTGCCTTCACCATGTCGAAAGCGATAATCTGCTGAGCTGATAGGTACTCCTAAACTCGTGCAATACCGCATCATGCTGGCGAGGCGACCTTCAGGTTGAACAGCACTAGGGCTGTCTTTACTAAAAGCTTCTGTCATAACGACAGTTAATTAACTAACTGTTAGTAACTCGCCGAGATAGGTGGGCAGAGAATGATGTGTCGCGTGGTGTTAGATTACACCCAGAAAAGTGGACCTTGAGACATTATATTCTACGTTCATAAAATTCTATTCTACATAAGCTCCACGCAAGCTAGGCCAATCACTCCTCCTAAAAAGCCCCTAGATCTGAACTGTATAGCTATTGTCGATTGTTGTACTACAAGGTTATCGGCATAGAGAGATATGCGAGCCCAGGGCTAGTGGTCATGCATAAGATCCGGTAGATCACTGAGTTAGACTGAGGATAGAAGCGGGTTGAGATTATCGCCTTGGGATAGCCGGTAATTTGCAGGAAAGACGGGTGATCATGAATGCCATCATCTAGGATGACAGAGCTTGCTTTCAGGATAGCTACCAGTATTCGCAAAACTTGGAGACCCATGCCCGCAGCGACTAGCTTTTCTATAACGATCTACTTGGGCACACTGTCAAGCGTCGCTTTGTAGTCTACAAATAGAGAGTACAAGGCTTGGTACTTGACGGTGACCGAGCATCTCATGTCGTCTTAAAGCTCCTCGGATGCAGTCATCGTAGAACGTCCCGTACAAAATCCATGATGCTCCCAAGGCATGCTTGCTCTAGATAGAACCTAAGTCGGCGTGTTAAGAGGCTTGATAATATCTAGTGTAGATGCTTTTTACTGCAATAACCCGCCAAAATATGGACAGCACGGGTCGCTTTTGCCTTTCGGCATGGGTAGTGGTCGACCGCAAAAACGCTTGTACAATTAAAAAGACCTTGTACTTCTACAGAGTCAAGGACAGAGGTGTGGCATCTTCTTTTACATGGATTGACATAGACGCCTTAAAGAAACGCTCGATAATCTCTGACATATTAAAAGACATGAAGCGCCCAGCTAGAACTCCTTGTTGCCATTGGTTGTCTTTTCTGGAGATTTTAATGCTGCATTAACCACGTGGGTGTCCACCAACACTAACAGAAGAAACGCAGTGGTGCCATAATGGCTGGCGGCGGGGGACATGATCGGCCTTAGCGTTGGTTTTAAAATGGAATAAACAGCTTGACGAAGAAAATATCAGCGGACACTGACGTATAAAACATGACGTGGAGGAAGCCATCCCCTCCAACAGGGCACTGAGGTGGACGCCAGAGGATAACAAAACGTTCTGGGCTAGAGGGAATCCCGGGAACGCCAAGAGAGAAAATGTTTGAAGAGGTGAGTAGTAACGGCCCCGCGGAGGCCGCGGACACTACCAACAAGCTTCACTAAAGTATAGGTGGAATGACGATATTGCGTTGGCATGCGCAGCAGAAACCCATCAGGGCACATACAACTATACTGCAAATGTAAGCGCCTCAGGGCTTCCTTACACACAGCTTTAGCGGAGACCAAGGAACGGTTCTGAAGAGAATTCCTATCAGAGCTAGATGCGTCCAGGCTGATAACGCGAAGTGTCTGCAATCAGAAGGAAGGCAAATTTTCCCCTGATAAACGCCACCAGGTAATTAACATGCTCTTCTCACGACATCCTCCCTTTGGCAGGACCCTGTATAATGTGAGAGCGGCCGAGAACTATATCCCAAATGTAACCTAAGGAGAAGTGACCGCTGCGAGGGAAAAACCGGTAGGATACCAGGGCCAGATTGCATTCCGGTCTCGGTCACGGACGTCCTCTTTTAAGAGTTCCTGGATGAGATGTCTAACGTAGCCACAAGGGCAAATCGTAGCGGCTGCCTCTCTCTGGCTTGAAAGAAAGGCCGATTTTGTACTCATCCCGAACAGGATTAACACCTACAGGCCAATTTGATGACGGCCGTAAATCCCCAGATCTCGCATCTCAGTAATTGGAACTAAGGGCCAACGACACCATAGCAATGTGCGGTAGGCTGGTCTCGCACTAGCGCCACTGAGCGGCGCTGTTCGTGGGAAATACCCGGAAAAGGAGAAAGAAGGAGGAAAATCTAAAACCCGCGGCATTTGGCATGCCGAATGGAACTCCATTCCGGATGAAGCACCCAGGGACCGGGTAAGAACCGTGATCCAGGATATCAAGACGTTTTGTGTGACACAGGTTCTCACTAAACACGCGGATTTTTTGCTTTACCTAGATAGATAGGCTTTTAAAACACCCCCACCCAATCGTTTAAAGCTACACTTATGCAGTTCGGGGGCAATGGGGACATGACTGTTTTGTTTGGGAGCCCCACACTTGCAGACGACGTATAGTCGAAAAGAAGGCACACAAAAAAAATGACACCAATTCAGGCGCATCTGTACACGCCGGCACACACGGAACCGCCGAGATCTTCGAGCTCATTTGGATAAATACAGATCAGTCCGTTGCGCTCTTGTCCGGCGAATCAAAAAGAGCAAGACGGAACGCAGGTAACGATTGTGCGACGAAGTTCAGCACAACCCCTGGGGCCTGAGTCATGAAACAGCTCATCACAAACTGAACCACTCACAGCCACCACTCCCTTTCAACCTAGCTGTCAGCAGGCTGTCCCCCCCCCCCCCCCCCCGCCCCGCTCCACCTGTTAGACCAACGTTTGATTTCAGTAAACTAGTCTACTCCTCGTGACAAATTTTTTTTTGAGTGGCTATTAAACCAACCACGTCGGCATCGAGTCCCTGTGTGCGTAATTTTTTTTCTCTAACACTGTAGTAATCATTTTTGTTCTCGTTATTGTTCTTCTTGTATTCGAATTAGCAATTGGTGTAGTAGTAGTTGTTGTTGCTGTTGTTATTGTTGTTGTCGTCGTCGTTGTTTTGTTGTTGTTGTTGTTCTTATGTTGATGGTGACGATGCTAATATTGGTCACAGACAGTTTGCCACACCAATGCGTGCACCGTTACCGCAATTGGCGCCCGTCGCCCCATGCCGGAGGCTGCATTTACATCTATGCTGTGCCGTGTCCATCGTGGGAGCGGTAATCACGTCACCAACAAGAGTGAAGTAGCAGCAAAAGCAGCAGATACCAACGTGCGTTGGTTCGCGCATTCAAACTTATATCAGAAGCTTGTTCAAGGAAAACAGAAAAAAATGAATTGCTTTATTTTTGCGGCAACACGATGTTATGGTATTATTGTTATGTATTAGTAGAACGAGTGGTATTATTACCGTTTTGGTATCGTCGTTGTTGTTATTGTTGGTGTTGTTGTTGCTGTTGCTGTTGACGCTTCATATTGTTGTCGTCGTGGTTCGTGTAGAAGTTGTTGTGTCGTTACCTGTCGCCTCTGTTGTTTTCTTGATTTTGTTGCCATTGCTAATGTTTGTATTGTTGTTGGTGTTGTCGCTGTCGCTGTCGTTGTTGTTATTGTGTTCGCTGTTGTTGTTGTCGTCGTTGTTGTTGTTGCTGTTGTTGTTGTTGTTGTTGTCGTCGTCGTCGTCGTCGTCGTCGTCGTCGTCGTTGTTGTTGTTGTTGTTGTTGTTGTTGTTGTTGTTGTTGTTGTTGTTGTTGTTGGTGGTGATGTCGTTGTCGTTTTTGTTGTTGTTGTTGTTGTTGTTGGTGGTGATGTCGTTGTCGTTTTTGTTGTTGTTGTTGTTGTTGTTGCTGCTGCCGTTGCTGCTACGATTGATCAGTAGTGTAATTATTGATGTTTTGCTGGCGCTGCTCCGTTGCTACTGCTGCAAGGTTATTGTTTTCGTGGTTACTGCTATCTGCTACGGCTGTGTTGCCCCTTCTGGTGCTGTTCTTGTTGCTGCGCATCTTTTTTTTGCTGTCTTGCCTTTTCTTTATGCTACCGTTATGACATCATCATCATCATCGTCCTAGCTATCGGTCTTGTTGCCAAACATTGATTCAGCAGTTGTAGGATTAATGATTTTTGCTGATGCTAATGTCAAACTTACTGACTGGCATTAAATAATCTTATCTAAGGAGTAACTATCATTGGCCGTTCGTAGAGACAACGCTGCTGTCTCTAACATCGGCACTATGATTTTATGAAAACTACTGGAAGCACTTAATGAACTACACGTTCAAACCTCATAATTGTAAATGGAAATTGTTGTATTAATAATTGTCGTCGTTTTTTGTTGTTGTTGCCGTCGTTATTGTTATTCTTGTATTAATAGTGATGATGCTAATACTGGTCAATGAATAAAACAACAATTTAAATTCATGCTATATTGTTATTATCGTTGCTGTTGCTAACAAAAAACTAAGTCTCCGCCTTATCACTTTATATTTCGTTTTGACTATCGTTATAGCTATGGCGTTGTGTTATTGTTACTATTGTTATTGTCATCTCTTGGTATTATTCTTCTTGAATTCATTATGGCCATTGCTGCCATTTCCTTACTGCTGCATTTACTACTTGCCATTTTCAATATACTAACGCCGTTCATGTGTTTACTATTATTGTTATGATTAGTGTTGTTGTTTATCATTTATACTGTTGTTGATACGAGTGCTGGCATTATTGATCATGACCATGATGATGATGATGATGATGATTATGACACTGTTCACACTTGTTTTAACTAGAAATCTCAGATTTAACGACGTCACAAAACGGCGTGAACGAGTCGAATAGATAACGCCACAACAAAAAACCTTGCAACTTAAGCAACACGTTCTTCAAGGACACAACAAAAGGACTGCAGAGATAAGCGCGCGCACATTTGCCTATCATTTTATACAAAACCAAATCGCTAGGATGCGAATAAATAAACAAATGTACACACATATGACTGCCTAACTGGTCTGGTCCAGCAAAGAAATACATCTACAGACCATTATCCTTGTCATACTTATATTAACAATACTAAAGTAATGTTGATTTACCCCCCTACTAATCCAATGAAGATATACGAGAGGCGAGCGTCCGATGTCACGATTTCTCTCTCTCTCTCTCTCTCTCTCTATATATATATATATATATATATATATACGCATGCTGAGCGATCACTGTGTGCGGC
>QVRM01005395.1:0-140000 GCA_003439945.1 Dermanyssus gallinae | reverse complement strand
AAGCCTGTACCTACATTTCCAAAAAATGAGATGCCTCATAACGAAACACCTTTTCGCTCGCAATGTAGAATAATGACCTTGAATTTCAAAATCTGAATCAGGCCAGGTGGTGAAGTTATATCCTGACTTGGGATTGTTGTGCTTTGCATAGGGAGACACCCACTCAGATTGGAATCGTACATGAGTATAGCTTCGTGTTTCTACCTATAGTTGTTATGTATTATGAAGATGCTGTACGAGTAGGCTCCCTCGCATGCGTATATATTTGCGAACGTGTTGCCTCATTGTTGTAACAAACGCACCAAATGCTCTAGATCGTGTCGACTAGAAAAATGCTCGAATATGCGATATCTTGTCTTCATCACTCTCGGTCTACTCGCAGATGTCCCATAACGAAGTGTCTAGTAAAATGTTTTTTATTTGCCAGTGACAATATTTAGTGAACAAGCAATGTCGAGTTCTGGTTAATGGATACGACGCCAGAGAAAGCCGCCCAGACCGTTGTTTTGCTTGAGCTTGGCCTATCTGTAGTCAACGTTCTGGAGTTCGTCAGCTTAGCATAAGGTTTTTTGCAGGGCCCTTCAACGGTATCAACCCGCGGACAGGTTCCGTCGGTTCAAACAAAGGAAGCTACAGCTAATACGGCCGACCTGAGCTTATGATGAATATTTGTTCTGCCTGATGCCTTATGCAAAAGGCTCTTGATGATGATGACTTCATTTTTATGCACGGCAAGGCCAGGTCACACACCAGTAACTACAACTTGTTTGGAGGGAGGAAGAGGGGTATACCTAACAGAAGCTAGACTCAGCTTAATGGAGTAGCCGAAACGAAGACTTAAAGACATAACTCCGGAACCTACGAGGAGTGGGGTAAATTAATAGAGAGAAACCTGCTATGGCTCTTTAGTAGTTGTATCGTATTTGTCTGAAAAAATGATATCTCCGAAAAAACTCTGCTTCTTCTAGCAGCAGAATTTTCTCACGAAGAAAAAAGAGTTTCCTGGCGAGTTAAAACACGTTGTTAAAAAAGCTTAAGGAATATACATGATTAAAGGAACCATAGGATAAGACCAAGAGTACACCCATATTGTAGCACATGTGTATTACAATCTGCACGGCCCCGACGCAAAATTATATTACTGGTCTGTTATGTTCGTAGAGATCTTAATTGTGGAACAAGTATCGTGCAGCCAGCTACACATTTAAGTGATTGCCCGTACTTGCAAAATTATTACGTCGAATTAAAAAATATTATTCTTTGAGACCTGAGTTAGTTACACACAGCTCGCACAGGACGCTTGTGCCGTGTGCCGAAAGATACGATCGCTAAGGGCAGAAGTTCGAGAAGCTCTCGTTAGCTAAAAAATGGCAACTTTAGCCGGTGCCTTCCGGTTTTATAGATCATTCGATCTCGACTGATCACCCAGATGAAGTGTAAGCTATAGAACATTTTGATTTATCCTCACTCGATAAAATTCTCTAATCAAATTAACGTTTTGATCTCCTACAACTTGATCAAGCAGGTCAGATTGGTTCTCTATTATTGCTTAACAATATGTATGACACACATTACACAGGCATTACGCTGTACAAAGCACCAACTTCTGAACAGAGGTATGGCTCCACGCCAAGTCAAGGTGGCTTTTAAACACAGACCTCAGCCCAGAATCAACCAAAATACCTGTCCGATAGCTCACGGTCTGCGTCCAATGCTTAGGTAGAAAACGAAGATTAAGCAAAAACTCAATAGAGCTTAATTACACTTAGTCAACAGACCTAACATAGAGACACAACGACACAAGGTTCCATACCGCAAATATTGTCAAGCACGCCCTTTCAAGAGCTTGAATAGGAGAGTTTTTTTAGACTGGCCGTGTTCTCTGTATCGTGTTCTAACGGGTTGTCCCCGTTTCCGTCCAGTATCGAACCGTATACTCAGCGTCGCCTCTGCTAACACAGAGCTCTTCGAAAGACAGTCAAAAATATCTTTCAAAACGGTAGCGAATTAATGGGGGACAGTCGAATATATCTTTCAAAACAGAAGCGAAATAAATTTTGCAAGCGAAACGTGTAGTAATAGAATAAGGAGGCATTTGAGCCTTGCAGAATTTAATTTTGTCACACTAAAGTTTGCCAGGAAATTACTGGCCTCTAATGAGGAAGTGACCAGTAAGGGGTGTGATGCTTCTATGACAGCGACTACGTATTATTGTATATCTTGACCTTTAAACTGCAGCATCAACAAATTATAATTTCCCCTTAAGCGGATATAGTGTTTTCCCACCAAACTTTCCAATATTTTCGAACATCTTAGCTAGGATGTTCGCTGCACAACAGGCACAACAAGCTCCATGCGAAGTCGGACCATCACTCAACTTGAATCATCTGAGGAATATCCCAGTTTTTACCCTATCCTTATATGGCTCCCAGTTCCCAATTCACTGCTCCTATTTAGGCATATACCCCCTTTAAACAGAGTTAAAATTTTACGATGAAGACAGTTGGGTGCCAGGCATCTACTTAAAACTGGCTGTCTTTACTTTGCCAAGGAAACGGGCAAAATCGCTCATCAGACAGCTCTCAAATAACAGTATTGATTGTAGTAGTGACAGGATAAATTCCACACAATATTATTTAGGATTTTTGCCTAAATTCATGTATGTACAGTACTGAGCGTAATCGATGTCTTACAACGAGTGTAGAATATCGGGCAGCGCTATTAAAAAAACAAAACCAAAATAACGCGACCTAATAAAACGCAATGCAAATGACTGTGGAAGTAATATCATCAACATGTCAATCAGCATGTCATCAACAAACAGCATAAATCAGGGATCTACTTTCCTTCAGAAGTGGCATACATATTGTTAAAGTATGTATATATACATATATACATGTTCGACAGTATGCAGATATTTGGTTAATAATAATACTTTGCCAGAGGGGCGGATTCAGATTCGATACTAAAATCTGTACTTTCTTTAGTGAGCAGAGCTTTGGATACCCTTGTCCCACGCTTCCCAGCGCTATTTAGCGCTGGCATTACAATTAAATACAATTGTTTAGGACTATAAGTACATGTCCGCTAATTAATGTAGGGGTCACAGCCGCAGTCTCGAAAAGAATGCTAAGCCTTTAGCGTTAAATACTAATAAAATAACTATGAAGCGGTGCAACACGTCGTATAGCAAATAATATATATATATATATATATATACGGCTGGTCATTTCTATGGTATCATATCCAACTATACTATACAGCTATCTTTGCTTCCGCGCCCTCCGAAATTTCTTTGTAGTCGTGTTGAAAGCTCTACTCACTCGCGCGTATATTTGGCGGCTAGCTTTGCGTCACTGTCGGAAAGATCCGGATCGGTCATTCTGCTCAAGTCGTCGCGTAGCAAACCACCAAACCGCGCCGAATCCCGTCGAGAGCGACGCTTCTTCTCCTTTTCATGAATCGGCATATTCTCAAACAGCTTCCTGTAAATAGGCAAACCGTCACAAAAGCAACCCGTATAAGCTAGACCCTGTTGCACTGTAGGAAATAAAGCGTTAGCGTTTCTCGAGCGCAGCCACAAGACCCTCAACAAGAACTATTTATGAGCCATAGTACCTACAGTGTGTGTTGCATTCGACGCAAGTAATATCCGTTATAACCGTGGCTATTAACAAAATAACAATAGACACCGTCTATAATGTAATAAAATAATAAATTCTATCTATACCCCGTTCGCCTTATATTCGTTTTAATTGACAAATAAAAACGAAAATGATTACAATCAATTAACAATGGTGCTAACCCTGGGTTAGATAATCCGTAATCACACGTTCGCGCGGAGACAATTGTCCACTCCAAAGTGCTAACATAACGAACTTCTATAAATAATAAATCAATCAACACTAACCATTGAACAAAAATCTATATAATAATAACATAAACCGTACATTTAGAAAACATCGTTTTCCAACGTCGTTTCTAACCGCAGTTTCGCTAATCAACTAAACTCCAGCCGACGATCGTAGCGCATAACAAACAGTAACGACACTAACTTAAGTGGCACAGCTCCCGATTCTCTGTTGATATCTTGAAGCTGTTCAAGCAATTTAAGATGGTTCTCGTTGACATCGCCACGAAGCGTCTCGGCTGCCGCTTTGGCCGCATTGACGACTTCCGGATCGACGCCAGGTGCCTGAAATCACACGAGACGGACACTTGAATTTATAGCAAACTTGCGTAAGCTATTACCCATCCGTCTAGGGCCTGTCCTACCAACCGACTGGTGCCAGCATAGTGTCCATGGTTATGATCGTCAGACCCTCTCCACTTGCTCCAACAATCAGCAAAATATTCTGTTGCTGCTGGTAGCATCGCTATAAAATGACACTCGTAGTATGGTCATGCATGAAGTCTGTGCGTAGTCGCTCTGGGTCAACTGACGCCTGTTAAAATGAAAGTATTTTGCCATACAATACATTCGTATCAAAGCTATTATTAACGCGTAATGTATTCTCATTTCTTATGTAAACTCAACAGCCGGAGTAACGAGTTTCTCATATTTGCCTCGTTGTGCATAGAATACGCGGAACTACAACAACTTCGGCTGCTACTTCCACATACAGTACCAATTTACTGCTTACCTTGACCCGTCGGCTTTTTCGGTTTCTTGGCTGCCGCTATCTTCGGGGCTTTGTCACTCTTTTTGATCTGAAGGAATCGCCAATACCAAGTAGAATTAGAAATATAGGTTAATGCCACTGATCATATATGTATCGCTATTGCGCCAGTATCATTCAACGCATCGACTAACCCGCACCCGATTCTATAGAATTCGGAACTTCCCCTTCGAGTACGCTTTATGATGCATCTTCTGTTAATGAATTATGGCGATGGGACAATCCAGGCTGTTTATGTAGCGTACAGGAATCCAAAGCCAGCGGTTGAGGTTTTTAGTGGGTGAAAGTCCCACACCAGGTGCTCTTGGTTGCCAGTACTGATAGTGCATTAGCGTTTCCAAGCCTCGCATATAAAAAACGAATCCAAAGCATAATACATCTCTAACCATCGCTTACACCTGGTGTTTTCTCGCGTTTTTTTGGCTGGCGTAGCATACGTCCAGCCCTATCTGAATCAAGCAGAGTAATATATATATATATATATATATAGAAGATTTATTTAAAACCTAGGCAAATAGTAATTATTGCGTTTCACGGTAAATATATGGCATGGTGTTGAGATCAAACCCACAATTCAAGGCGCTGAATGTGGCGAACATGTCTTTACGACACTGGCCCGTCGAGTGTACTATAACATAACGAGCGAATATGTGAGTTCTGTGTATTTTTGTTTCTTTTTCTCCATATGTATTGTATAAACGACGTGCCAGTGGTGGACGGTTGTCGCATGATATTTTCGACCATAGTTGTGTGCTTATTTGTGCTCGTATCGAACGAATCGCATCGTGATTACGTTCATCTTCCACTGCAAACTAACTAGTTGACTAGCACGGTGATTTCGTGTTTGTTTAGCGAGCAAGCGAGCAACTCACTAGAACAGATTGAAGGAGCTCATCAAGCTTGTCGTTGATCTTTGGTTTTCCGTTCTCGCCATCTTTGGGGTCATTGGCGAACGTCCGTGCGCTTACCGTGACGACGCTATTTCGCGACGGCCGCGTCGACCTGTCGAACGACAAACATACATAGAGAGGAGAGAGAGCAAAAGATTCGAGAGGAATTCTCCGTTAGTCATCTTCCATTCTTCATTGTTTGTGTGTCGAATTAAAATCACCACCGACACGACATTCGAGACGATTCGAGATCTATTGCATTTGCAGCTTATGCGTGTGTTCATGTGAAAGCCGCTTCATTCGTTTACACAACACGCTTCGTTGGGTTACTGTTTAATCGCAAAACCCGTCCCGATGGAAATGGCTGTAGCAAGTAGTTGTGTCCCATAAATCGAATTGCCCGCACACGAAATCCGAGTTCCGTACCGCCAATTGAGTGGACAAACAAATCTGCTCCTCAACTTGGACTATCATCCTCCACCACTATCAACGCCTTCGTTCCGTGTCCTTGTTATTTTAATTTCAATGTTCTCTCCTTCACGACCGATAGAAACCTGCTCTGGTATTAGTCTCAGTCTTAATAGCAAATCAATTGGGGTGGAAAGGTGGGTTCTAAATTTAAAATTACAATCCTGTGGTTGATTCGCCGATATATGGCTTAATTGTTTTGTCTCTTGACCCTAATCTGCGATGATCATGTAGAAAACCGTGTAATAATAATGGTGTTTTATCAGTACTGTGCAGCAATAAAAGAAGTGACCGGTTGTTAAGAAAACATCTACAAGACATAGCGTTTCATTGCGTTCGTGTAACCATTCGCGCACTTACTCTCTTCTCATTCGCACTCGGTCATTACTTCGTAGAACCTATTTCGTGTACATACTATCATATGAAGAACATGCATTGCAAACCCGGTGACGAAGTAGCCATTTGCATAATATGGGCCTTCCCGTAACTAGTGGTCATCATTCTAGTCTCATAAAAACGTCAACACAACAGCAAGATGATTGTCGAAGGCCTCCGTTCTCGGTAAAAAGGCAAAAGTCACTGAGCGTGAAAGTCAAAATATAAGAAATGCAAATAATTTAATTTCTTGAGAATTGTCTTCAATACAACATTTGTTCTGCATTGAGCTGACGTAGAATGCAATTTAGCAGGTGCAGGACTTTCCTCTAAACACGCAAGGATGATTGGTTTGCTAATTGGATGACTGGGGCTCTCGCAGTCGCAAATTTAGTAAATATATGGCAAGATTAAAAGCTTGATACAACAACATTTGGTAATTTCGCTGTCACTCCAAAAGAAAACATTTCCGCCGCCTTGTTCCATTGAAGAAATGTTTCGTAGCCGAGTTGTACTAGACTACAGTTTGTTAGACGAATTATGGAAGGCCCTGTATATATATATATATATATATATATGTATATACGCGCACACAGCTCACTAATGCTGGCGATGCTTTTATAACTAACTTGTTCACTGTTCTCACCCCAAACCCCATATCCATTTACAAACTTTGTTAGGTTATAAATGGCAAACATCGATTTACAGAGGATAAGCGTTATATTCTGGTATCGGCATCATCTGTTCGAAAAGTGAATTGGACACCAACGCGACCCCCGCCCATACTGGTCACGCGCTCGAAACAACGAAAAATGAACACTTTTGTAGCGGTTTGCTGCACCAGTATCGCCTTGATTCTCGAGCGATCCAGTCTGCGAGAGGCTCGCTTCTTTCAACGTCGAGTTTTAGTCGAAAAATCCAACAAACCTTGAGAGAAGCCGGACCGCGCGCACACACGTGAACGACGCCATCATTGTTGTTTCGAAGGGTTTCCATGCGCGGGAAATTCAAACTTTTGAACTACCCAGACTACAGCCGGCCGAGCGACGTCATCAGGCAATCCGTAACAGAATTAAATCCGTTGTTTTGGGAATAACACCTGCAATAACATGAACGCGTTTTAGTGTTGCATTTATCAAGTAGACAAGTAATAATTTATATAAGATCCAAGATAATCCAAGTAAAACGGATGTGTTTTCAACACCGACGAAAAGTTACCGTAGATAGAGTTCTGGTGATCGCTGTACATAATCGTAGTATTCTATAGAGGCGGGCCGACAATAGAGTCATGTGGCGAAGCCCTCGAGACTATTATTATTATTATTATTTCTGCAATTTTTCAGTATTTCCCTACAATGGTGGGACTTAAACGTGTGCCCTCGTGGGCTCACCCCCCCCCCCCTTCTCAATCCATAGAACCAATGATAGCGGCGGCGTTTCTCCTATACACTGCGAGCGAGAGTTGCTGACGCAGAAACTCGCCCTCGCGCTGGTCACCCGTGTTAACACCAATTTTAATACCTAGGTCTTTAAGGAGGATACTTGTGCTCTGTATTTGAGGAGGATACTTGTGCTCTTGCTAATCGGGTTCATAATTTCCATGGCGATGGGTACGAAGTAGTATCTCCTCCCCAAATCAGAGTATTTGCGTTTCTTTGCTATCTCGGAATGTTCAGCAACCCACCTTGACCTGGTTGCGCTGTGCATCAAGTATGACGGAGTCACGGTACCGTGGCATCCCATACCAGGCATTTGCTCTTGGACAATGGCGGGATGGTGACGCCGTCTGGTCTTTTGTCGTTTTCGAGGCCCAACCATTATTATTATTATTACCGAGCGCATCTAATGTAATGGGTATAACGTGGTAGCTTCTAGATAGCTCGAGAAATTTCCTTCGTTTTTCGGAATCCGCGCGCTCTGCTACCCATTCCGATTCAACTGCACCGTGCATGAAACCGTTACATCCCATACAAGGCTTTTCCCGTGTGACCACTGCAGGGATGGTGACCCCGTCAGGCATTAAGATCATTCGGCTCGGGTGTAGATGGTTCAGCGTGTCTTGTAATTCTGCCGGGACTTTCCAAATAGCTTAACGGGTGTAGACCGTCAGAGTCAACAGGTTGGCCGCATGGCAGACTTGAGAAGGGCTGGCAGACGGGGGCGCCTATTCTAAGGGCTGGCACTATGCGGAAGGAGTTTGGGTCCAGCATGGTGCCAAGCTGATGGGAGGGTAGCGCTTGAAGCCAGCCCCCGCTGAAGGAATGTTGAGCCGCTAGAAAGACGGCACGCTCTCTTGCTGATGTTATTCGTTATATCTCGTACAGACTTCGTAGTTTTGTAAGCGTCAGGAACTTTTTAACTTAATATTATTATTATTATCAAGATGTGAAGTGTGAGATAACCTTGCTTAGGTAGGAAGGGACACGGATCCTTTTGCGGTTTTGATGTGTTTTGAAAATAACAGTCACGGAAGTGGTAAACGAATTTTTTAACGTTGAATAGTAGAAGGTCCCGTAAGTGACCGGGGATGAGCGAAGCAGTCCGCTTCGATTAGAGCTTGCTGGAATCTGCCTCCGGGTATTCCTAGGGACGGCATCTTGGTGGCCTCTGCTGGGATAGCGTCCTAGTTAAAAGTCATCAGCCCAAAGCCTCCTCAGTCTTCAAGCAAGACGCGATTTTCCAACCCTGCAAGGTACTGACCTCGCCATTGAGAACCCGAAAAGAAATTGTGTAAGGGCGGATGGTCACTGCAATAATGTAAATGGCATGAAAGAAAGGACATGAACATCAACGATGGCCGAAATGTATTTAGTCTGCACAAAGTTAAAACACGTTTGCTAGTATTTGCCGTCGTAGCAATGCCGAGTAAAAGGTGAATACACAATTCAACTTGTACACTTATTTCATTATTAAAATAGCTTTATTTTAAAGAGCTGGAAAACCCATTTCTTCTTCATTTTTAGCTGAACGTTTTCTTACTCCTGTTTTTTTTTTATCAAATCCCTTTGTTTATTTTTATGGACGCGGAAATGATTTAAATAATACGATGTATAACTTTTTTCATAGTATATGTTACCATAGTCATATATTTTATTTGCGTATTTATTTCATAACTATATTAATACAGATATTTCTTTATAAAGATCCTTTCAAGGAAAACCGTTTTTCACATAACGGCAGATACGTACAATGGCAGTCATATGAATTGACCAGATCGAAACTATTTTTCCATTTAGCCACTCCTGCCATAGAGTGTGCATTTTTTTAGGTGCAATTTTTTGCATAACTCACAAAATGCATGTAACATGCGTGTAATGCATTCTCACAATTTCTCACAAAGATAATAACAGTAATGATAAAAAAAAACCTGACCTACGTATTCTAAAGTTCAATCACCACTATTTTGCTTGTGTTTTATACATGTCAAACTGACTCGGACTGACTACTACAAGTATGTTGAATGTGTCGTGTAAGTGAAAGTGGCCGCACAAGAACAGATTTCACAAACGAAGCCGACGACGAAACTAAAGCCTACAGACAGGGCCGATAGAGCTGCAGCGTGTTGTCACCGTCTTGATTCAACGGAAGACAACGGAATACAGACTAATCGTCTTTTTTTCGCTCGCTCGTACCATTTTCGTCAAGGTTTTGTTACTTTCGCTTAGACACACACAGACCGCACGCATTATGGAAAATGCCACCTTTAAGCCAGCGTGGCGTTTCATGCGTAACTGCTGTGAGTACGCACACGCTATTTGATCGTAACCCTCAATGCAAATCTAATACACGGACACACCCAAATTTTGCACCAGTAGCTTTGTGCTGCTTAACTATTATAAATACTAGAGGTTGATCAAAATCAAGAAGCTTGAAGTAAACGGTATGTTAATACTTGTATATGCTGTTCACAATGCGGTTTATTTCAACTTAGTTACACTCTACGACGTTTTTGTCACATATGCGACCCTGAGTGCCCATACAGTCGTTTAGTGAAACAAGTGGAGTATCTGTAATACTGGCAGTTCGTGGTCGAATAACAATCAATTGTCAAAGCTAAGTGCAAACAAACTGCACTCAGTCTTGGATGAACTCGTGCGTCTCATTCCAAAGACCCGACGATGTGTTGTGCCGATGGAAGCGGGCGGAGGTGGTCTCGAAAATTTTCTCGAGATCGACCTTATCTGGCATGTAGATGTCAGGCAATCCGTACTTGTCGATCGTCTCGCCGAGAGCTTTCTGGCTTGCTATGCGATTTTTGAAGCGTTTACCGCGTAAGTCGGCCCATTTCGGCACCTGTAGTCAAGCGAACCAGCACCAACAACAAACAAACCAAACGTAAGGTATAGTCGCAGTTGGCTGCACTCAATGTGTACCTGATTTTGTCGTTTTGAAAATGTATCTATCTACTTGTTTTAGCCACAGGAGACCGCGTCGTACGCGGCTACCTTACACCGAGAGCCCAATACCCCGGGGATCGTGGGACCCGAAAAAACATTATTTTGATCTTGGCGGCTCTTTACATGGTCTTAACGAAAGGCAACGGCATCCGACATAAATCATTTTCTTAAGGCGTTATATAAGCGTTCTACAACAAATGAAGTTAAATTTTATAAACAACACTATTGGGTGCAATTCCGCCACCGAAACTTTTTTGAAAAACGCTTTTGAACCTTAACCTATCGTTAAGGTTCAAAAGCGAACAGATCGGAACTTGAGAGTTATTACAAGTTACAGTTCGAACACCACATACCCGCTTGTTTGGCTGATTTTCGTCGTCTGTGTTGTCCGAATCTGAGCAGAGATCTTCAAGTCCGTAGTCTCGGAACGACTCGTTGAACGAATCAATGAACGTGGACACGTCGAGGTTAGCCGCTGAACGCTCCAAAGCAGGCGATCGGACCAAGCCTGGCTTCGACACAAACGTTGCGTTGCTCTCGACTACAGGGCTTTTCGGCCCTACCATTGTCCGCTGCTTTCTGCGCTGCTCCTGTGCCGCTACCCACGACAAACGTTTGCCCTGATGGGCTCACAGTCAACGCCAATGACGCGTTGAAGTTTGGTGCAGTCTCTTCTCCCGGCTGTTGAATCATACAAATCAAAGAAACGCACGCACGCACCCAAGTGAATAAATAATAGAGCCTCTTTTGCTAACGTTTTCGTCGTGATTACTGTTAATATAATTATTATTATTACTGTAATGACCGTGACTAACTTACTATTCAAACTAATTTACACAATACATACTATCTAATTTACTATTTAATTTATCTAATACATACTATCGCATCTATTCATAACCCTTTGCTCCAGCGCTACGTACAACGAAAACGGCGCTCAACCCGTATAGCCCAGCCGGACTTCTATCCGTGACCATAGAGCCCAGAGCCATTAATGCATGATTATTATTATTATTACAAATCAATACATCTACACTTTCCAGTTATTTGCACTGGTTCCCGCGAAATCCTATGAAGGGCAACGTCAAGCGAGTTATATGGCACGCTGTTTTATGACAATAGACTTTAGTTGCTGTTGCTACCAACCAGGTACCCGAGATGCGAACGAAAGCTAGCAAAATAGCCACCAAAGTACAACCGTACTCGTTAGCTAGAAAGCAACGTACAAGGAACGTCGAGTTGACGCAGTGTGCTCCTTCCGGGTCTCCGGCGACGATCATACTTTGGTACATAGCTTGTTTCGCCAGATTGCCGTGGCGTAAATCATCCCTTGCTTTGTTCTGCATTGTCCTTGAGGGGGAGGCTTGGTGGTTGCCGCCGCCGCCATTGGCGCCGACCGGCTGGACATTCTTATGCCGCAGTGGCGAATTGCTGTTAGTGTTGTTCTTGGTGACACGCAACGCTGGCGCTGATTTGACGGCCATCACAAGCGGCACCGCTGGCTTCGCAAACACAGCAGCTTGGTTCTTCCTGGTAGCGGCCGCCGCGCTACTGTTGCTGCCGGCTGCTGTCCCATCGTGGGCAAGCGCTTTTGTGGTGACCTTGGGCGGAGGTGGCGGTGGCGCCATGGCAGGTTTGGCCGAAGACGAAGACACCTTGGACGAGCTCGGGGTCTTCTTCGTCGAGCGTCTTCCTCCGGTGGACAGCTTCGAAGAGGTGGCACTGCTGCTGGACGCTGTCTTGGCAGGCAAAGCCGAAATCAGGACGTACGGAGAGAAGGAAGCTACAGCGCTGGTCGCAGTAGACGTGGAACTAGTAATGCCCACCGGCTTCTGGTCCTTGGACAACTTCTTTCCTTTTTGCTGAAGTTTCGCCTCGATCTGTCCCAACCTCTCTTTCTCCTGCAGCTCTTTGCGCTCTTTCACAAGCTGCACACGCGAATTTTGCGATCTGAAAAAGCGCAACGTAGTTTGCCACTACTGAACATCTCCAGGGGTGGGGGATAGCTATCCTTAGATTGCTAGGGTGTTGGCAATGATTTGC
This sequence comes from Dermanyssus gallinae, assembly GCA_003439945.1. Taxonomy (NCBI): domain Eukaryota; kingdom Metazoa; phylum Arthropoda; class Arachnida; order Mesostigmata; family Dermanyssidae; genus Dermanyssus; species Dermanyssus gallinae. Next base: position 127,148 of record QVRM01005395.1, on the reverse strand, counting down.
AAAGTTTGACAACCAGTTTATGGGAAACTGATCTCATCCGTGTGTGCACCGCATATATATATATATATATACAGGGTGTGACTGAACGAATTTTATAGCGATACATAAAATTGTAGAGCTCGTTAAAACGAATATTTTTTCCAATGGAACATGTGCTCTGAGAAGTCTTGTTTCGGAGTTACAGTGAAATTACTACAATTTGTGACACTGGTGTTTTTGCCCGACATAGGAGCACAAAATGTGCTGTTGCGAGACAACCAGTCTTCCTAGACAGAAACTAAGCACACCGTCGTGTTCGTGATAAAATTCTGCTCCATCTGATGAATATGCAAGGCCGGTCAGAAGACGCGACATGGTCGCTTAGAAGAAAATTCGCCAAAAATGAAGTTCTTCATTAGCGTTCACGCTAAATACTTTAGAATCATAACCCTACAACCACTCACAGCGCTTAAAGCGGACATATTCAGCCAATGCGCAATTCATGGCGATCATTTTGGTACCAAACATATGTCAATGCGAGCTGTGGTTGCGGAGTAATTACGAGTTTTCGGCGGGATGTCCAGATTGAGTGCATGTAAAATGACTGTGTGGCGACGTTCACTACCGCCGACGTGTCGCGCGACAGCCGCAGCGCGTCATTTTACATGCACTCAATCTGGACATCCCGCCGAAAACTCGTAATTACTCCGCAACCACAGCTCGCATTGACATATGTTTGGTACCAAAATGATCGCCATGAATTGCGCATTGGCTGAATATGTCCGCTTTAAGCGCTGTGAGTGGTTGTAGGGTTATGATTCTAAAGTATTTGGCGTGAACGCTAATGAAGAACTTCATTTTTGGCGAATTTTCTTCTAAGCGACCATGTCGCGTCTTCTGACCGGCCTTGCATATTCATCAGATGGAGCAGAATTTTATCACGAACACGACGGTGTGCTTAGTTTCTGTCTAGGAAGACTGGTTGTCTCGCAACAGCACATTTTGTGCTCCTATGTCGGGCAAAAACACCAGTGTCACAAATTGTAGTATTTTCACTGTAACTCCGAAACAAGACTTCTCAGAGCACATGTTCCATTGGAAAAAATATTCGTTTTAACGAGCTCTACAATTTTATGTATCGCTATAAAATTCGTTCAGTCACACCCTGTATATATATCTGATAATATTTAGATACGCTCTATAATACACATTTACCGATGCTATGGAGATTCATTTGCGACAATAGTGTCATTATAGTGTAAGCACGGAGGGTCTAGTGGATCCTTTACGCCTCGTGCAACAATGATAACATTCACATTATAATATAACATCAATATTGACAAACGTAAAATGGCAACAAGTCGACAGCAATCAGCTGCTATAAGCGCTAACCTGGCGAAGCCGGCTCGGTCGACGCTTGGAGGGCGAGTTTTCTTTGCTTTTCCATCGGGAACAAGAATACCACTCGCTTGCCGTTTTAGTGATCGCCCAGTTCTTTCACTTCCGACTGCACTCCAACAAACAGCCCAGTCAATTCACGCCGTTGTTAACCGGCGATTGATGGTAACACAGTAAGATCAGTTAGTTACAGAGTCAAAGAGCGTACTTATCAACACTTTGGCATCTATAAACAGCAGGCATGCTAAGAATGGGAACGACCATTCGTATCGAGATCATGCATACACCGAAGTTCATTTGCCTTATCATCACAGACGTCCAATAAATGTGTTAACACAGACTATTTTATGCTAGCATCTTCTGGACATCTGCCCACAGAGTGAGAATATTTGTGACTGTTGTAGTGCTGCTGTTGTCCGCACGAGCAAGACGGACCTAAAACAGCTAGCTAGAACTTATGGACCAACTATATACAGTGACAGTTCGCGATAATCGCGCCGCAGTCGATTTAACTCACGTATCCTGTAAATAAAAGGCCCTTAAGAGCGATTTTCTATTAGTCTTTTAAAAAATGGCGCTACAGAATCATTCAAAGGTTACATACCGTTACTCGTGTTGCTAATACTGTTGTTTCTAGTTGTTTTGCCGCTGCCGTTACCACTACTATTTTCGTTATTGGAGTTTGCACTGCTGACGTAGCCAGACGAGCTATTGTTTCCGCTGATATCCGTGGCTGAACTAGCGGGCGTCTTTTTCATCGGCGTCGTTCCTTGACCGTCTGGCTTGGCTGCAAAGCTGGCCAATCTCATCATCTTTTTCTTTGCGCTTTCTCGCATCTGGTTCTGCATGCTCTGCGTACAGATAACGAAAACAGAAACATCGTAGTAGTATGTACATCTAAGCCCAAGTTCCTCTTTATGCCCCCTCTTTCGTTATTTTTAGCTAGTACTATATCTCTTTCTCTCTCTCTATATATATACATATATACACAATACAGTTTTCATTTATTAAGGAATAAAACTGGAGCTACACTTGTCTCCCGAGAACGTGTGCACAGGCATATATATATATATATATATATATATATATATATATACACACTTACATGTGTTAGTGATTCAGTCCACTAGACATATCGGAATAAGTTGAGCAATTTTGGCCTTGGCAATAGCAACACGTACACACATCTTTACACATAGTCGCACAAGCAGAGGAGAACCTTTGAGTCAAAGGGTTGGGAAGAAGTGACCGAAAATCAAAGTTGGCTATATTCATTTATATACGCGGGTAGAAATCAGTAATTTCCTGCCATCAAAAGCGACGAAGTTAAAAAAAAATTTATATATATAGACATACAAGCACATATGGCTGTGCATTTTAACAGAAAAACGATAATAAAAAAATTGTGTCAATGTCAACATTCGCGCTTGTACGAACCCGTTTGGCGTTGGTAAGCCGCGTACTCCTCTCCGATGCCTTTGAGCTTATCGACGTAGTGGACGAAACGGAGGCCATTGACAAATCTACATCCTCCCAGAATTCTTCGTCCGATAAAGACTCCCGTTTGGCATCAACTTTAGGTTTCCTTTTAGTGTCCTCAATGTTTTGCAAGGCTCGCCGCAGTGACTCCTCGAACCGAGTCTGGTTCAGGTGGGGCCACGGTACGCGCTCAATGGATGCCACAAATTCTTCATACTCTTCGTCCCATTTAAAAACAGCATCAATCTGCACAATGGACAACCATAATGAAATATATATATATATATATATATATATATATATATATATATATATATAAATATATATATATATATATATATTATTGTTCATAACGAGAACTAAAGCATGTGAATGTATGCAGTTCCGTAAATAAACCATGTCTGAAATATATATTACCTACTGCTACTACTATGACTACTACCTCTTAGCACACACTCAAAAATGGCTCTTATTCACATTATTACGGAATATATTTTGCTAACAACAAGGTAATAGCCAAGCATATACTTTTGTTGCAAATGAGGAGCATCTTTTGACGCATCACCTAAGGGGGGGGGGTATCGTACACTGGTATACGCCGTGCATTCTACGCATATATGTACACACACTACTCCGCAATGCCAAGAGACTCTCGTCTTACCTTGTAGCCAGCTTCGGACATTCGCTGGGTAACGACATCGTTGACCGACTTTCTATAGACGGGCAAGTCGTACAGACCAAACTTCTTGGGGGGTTCGACGATAGGCGGATTATCGATGAGTGTGCTTAAACACCGCGACACGAGAAACTGCCCCCTCTTGGACAGGGCTGACAGGCAGGCCGCAGCTGAAGAACAATGGCAAGCAGACGAAGTGAAGGTTAGCGTTACAGTTACAAGCGCTGTCATGTCTGATTAGAGCTTCGGGGCTTTAGGCTATTGTCAAATGCACTCTAATAATAATAATTAGTATAGTAACAAATACACTTTAATAAGAACAGTCATCGCTGTTATTATTAAAGTGTATGTGTTAATAATGGCTATTGCAGCGACAATCTTGGCAAAACAGCATTACTAAATGATCATCATGGCATTGCCGGTGATTAGTCGATAATCGTTGCTACGTGTATACGAGCAGAATAAAATTCGATTGGTCGACAGTTAATGAAAGGAAACCACCGCAGGTCTTCGGACCTACCAATACGCATTTCTGGGCATGCAAATACGAAACTCAAATAACAAGCAAATATATCACTGTGCGTACATCTATCCAAAATAAATTCACGAGACAAGTTAGAACGATATTCAATTCTTCGCGAATAAGGGGAAAAAACAGACAAATTATGCACAAAATAAGTTCTGTACTGATCGACTTCTTTTTTCAAAAATGTATCAATTCATATTCGTTCTGAATTTTTAGACGCCTAAATACGCAAAAAGCACAAAATCCGCAATAAATTAAAAACTATAATAATGACACGACGAATCGGAAAACGATTCGATTCGCAAGATGCAATAGCCTGTCAGACATGACAAAAATAGATAATGATAAATAAAAAAAATAAGTCATAACAGCAGTGTGTGGATATCATGCATGAAATCCAAACGATCCAATCGTTACAAATTAATTAGTTCATTGACCAACATGTAGACAAACAGAAACCAAATCACATCAACGCCATATGTTCCGCAAAACGCGAATAAGAGTGGCGTGGAAAATGCACACCAAAACGTTCACTGGCCACCATTAAGCTGACAAGATGCTAACTAAAAGTAAACGTATATTGTGCACTCGCGAAAACATAATACGCATTTGTGATCTAAGCTCGGTCCGCTAACTTCTTCCTGAGACGAAGAAAAACCGAAGCCAGTATGACAATATGACATAACGCCGACGATTATTTGTGAACGTACGCCATGCAGTCATATTAATCTAATAAACTCGATGCAGCCGTAACGGAATACATCTTCAGTGAGCGAATGACCTATACCGGTTAAGTGACAGACCGGGACGAGCATAATTAAGACGCGAGACTGTCGGATTTTCAACCGCAACTTATCCACATATCTGTCAACAATGAAGAAACATTTACACTGAACTCCCGCCGAAGGGCTCTAGGGACGCTTGACACAACAACAGTTGGAATTGTAACAATCCTATTATACACATCGTTCTATTATATGGTCTATAAATTATACTAGATATTCTTCTATATATATACTCTGTAACTGTTATAATAGATCCCTCTATTATATATTTCATATATCCTCCACAGAACGATGGTCGACGCGCGAGTAGCTCTCAACGACATACACACATACAGACTCAAATCAGTTGATAATAGGACAACACCAAACTGCCTGCTGTTCACACTCGCTGCCTCCTGTCAAACGGTCGGCATTCTCCAAATATTTGGGAATATCACTACTACTACTACTACTACCAGCTTCTATCTATCTATCTAAACCGCGCCATTATTGTCGAACACTCTGAGTGCCGCCTGCACTTACAGTCGCGTTTGGTAGGCATCTTGTCGGCCGATGGCCACCTCGTCCTACGCGTTCCTAGACAGAGCTGCTAACGAGGGCGTTTGCCTTGCCTCCTTTTAGGCGACGCAAAACGCTAACCAGTTGCACAGCGCAAGACGTCGTTCGGCCAAATTCGCCGAAAAACTTCACCGATGTTTAACCGATTGACTGGCTGGCTGACTAACTAGCTGAGTACCCGCTCACCGGCTGCCGCTATTTTGTCGTTTCAAACTGCGCCGATCGCAGCGCCCCCACCAATGCGAACCAGCGGGAGGTCTTTAACGGCGTCACAATTCGCGGGAAACGGACTGCTACAAATCTTACTATATACATACAGCAAGAGAAACATTTTGAAAAAAGACATTTTTACCTACAGATAACAACAGAGGCAGCAGCACTACCTGTTGAACCTGGTTGTCGTATGGCATTAATGCGTTATATTTTTTAAAGCTGTATATATATATATATATATATATATATATATATATATATTTATGTATATATATATATATATATATATATATATATATTTATGTACATATATATATAAATAAATATATATATATATATATATATATATATATATAGATATATATATATATATATGTACATATATGCTTATATATATATGCAAAACGGGCAATAGCCTTTTCTGCAAAATACTCTTAATTGTTACGATTGTTGAAATGTGTAATTATGGTAAATTTAAGCTCAATGCTGAATTACTGAATTTAAATAAATTTGCCGCCCAGAGAAGACGTCCCCATAAAAAAAATATCTAGCCTAAATTAACTTGAGTGGATATCGGCCAAACTACAAAAACGCTGCTAACATAGCTAAGTTATATAATAACAATAAATCATGAAAATAAAATGCACAGTTGTTGTCTGATAAACCCATAAAAAGAGGAGTGCTTAATAAATCAATCAATTATGTTTATTTCACTCACATTTCACGCACACTCAGAATATAATATACAGTTCAAAATGTTTCTCCATGAATCTCTATCTTCTTCACGCTTCCGGCGAAAGCAGTTGTGCAACGATTTTTGGTCCAGCGCTGTGCATTCCACTGCATGGTACTTGGCACACCTCTGCAGGCAGAACCGACAGGTGCACAAGTCGTACTCCTAGTCAAAGGCTGCGTTTGAATATATTAGGTAGTGATAACTATGTACCTGGTGTATACGTGGCGACTGTCACATGCAGGACCACACCAAAGGTGCAAGGCATTGAAAAAAGAGGCGTGCTTAATAAACTACTTCTTAAAGCGAGCACTGCTAATATGTTAGCAATTGACGCGTAACAGGTGCGCTCCTAGCCTGCCTTCTTTATCATGGCCTCACCTCCTCTCTATTTATGTAGTTACCGAAAAGCTTATTTTCAAATATTACGAGTATATTCTATACAGAGTCAACTTTGATCTCGTTTTGTTGGTATTTTGCCCTAAACTATTTTGATCCATAAAAGAGGTCCTTGCAAAGGTTCCATAATGTGCCTCTTGATGTCGATAGGACAAAGTTATCCAGTGTTACAGGACAAAGTTATCTAGAGTGAGGCTGAGCGGACGATGAAGAGGAGGCGTTTTACTAGACTCGTTTCTAGAACCTCCATCGTATATTGAATACACCCGGCCGGCAGCTACGGCACTGAAGGCAACTAACGTCTAAGCTAATTCAATGGAAAAATCACACTGTTTAAATGTCTGGCTTAGATAACGTCTGCGATGGACGTAGCCTGTAACCGGAACCTATAATGCAGGACTCAGGATGCAGGGAAGTGATGTTGCGTTCCAATTTATTTTGGCCTACAAAACCGTAAGCACTGCAGCGCTCATACTGGCAGTTAGCATATCCCGGAACCTAAGGATGATCGTGCTAAAGAGCCCAGGCAGTGGGAAAGGTCGGTCAGACCATAGACCCTATGCCTATATTGGTGACTAAATCGACCAACTAACAAGCAATCCGACTTTTTCCTAGGTCAAATAACACCTGGAGCATAGATCGCCTACGCAAAAACAAATGAATGCACGGAACACGGGGAAGAGAATGAAAGCTTTCAGGTGGATGGCGAATAATACACCCCATCTCCCGCGACTGCAGATATCGCACCTTATTTGTTGTACCGACTTGTGAAGGGCGGACAAGAGATAAGTGATTTTTATCGAGCTAGATTTTTATAGAACAGTAGCACCCGCCCAGGACAACCCCGGTGCACGTACTACATTTGTTCAGTTAGATCTCACAATCAACGCTACCGGAGCGACGGAATTGTGGCTGCCCTCCAGCAATTCTTCACGGTTACTCAGAGTGCCTCTCAACCCGCTTAGGAGGCGAGCCTCACGGAGTGGGCTAACACAGTAAATATTAAAACTGGCCGTATACACACGATTTTACACAGCCTAGTAGCCATAGTAGTACATAAAGTCCGACTCCTTGCTAGGAATCGTAACCAAAAAATAATCTGGAACTCTCTTTCTGCCAAGACTCTCCATCAATAATCAACACGGCAACTTGGCACCTGCACAATGTCTTATTTGATCCAGCTTAGCGGCATCTGCTGTTGCTCCTTATGCATAACGGGAAATGCTGCTAATACGCGTTCAATCGGAACAAATGTATCCCTGCACTTATTTTTCAAAACGATTATGGCTAAGTGATGTTAGGATAAAGCAGAAACAAATATAGCCCACTCCTTTTCTATTTGCGAATTTATTAATTCGGACCTATGATTATATATAACTTAATTAGCCGCCATTCTTGCAAAGTGTCTTTTTTCCTAAAATAAACATCACGTTGGGCGAAATTGTAAACAAACTTAAGCATAAAAGCTTTCATCAAGCGCTACACGGGTATGCAAGTGAATCTAGTATGGCATTAAACACTGTGTCTACGAAAATAATAATAAAATTCATAAGTAATACCATATTTGATTATAGAGTTGTTTTTATGTAAGAACTGTTTCAGTGAAGTCACTGTTTTTTTTCTGATGCGTACTATTTTATTTATTAGTCATGTTTTGTTTATTTTCTAACAGTCAACGAGAACAACTAGAAATTAAACAAGAAGAATTATTTTTAAGCAACCACTGTATGGACTTAGGATATGGTACTATGATAAATGCGAGTAGCGCTTTCTCTTTTATCGTTAAATGGAAAATAAAAAGTCTTTTGAGCAGATAGAGCCGTCTTCTTGACGACTTGAGAACTTAGCCCAACAGGGATGAAGGCTTATTTTGCTGCTCTAAGCAGCCCTTATATAAAGAAGGCACATATGCACTTAGGTATACAAACGAATAACTTAAAATCAATTCAAAGTTGTCGATGATATATGCTATGTTAATACGATTTTATATAGCTATGAGAATCTGCATTTTCGTTAGCATGAGACGTACCGAATTTTGTCTCTATGAACCTATACACGAAAATACACGGTAAAGCCTAATCGGAACGCTAGTTACTATTACGTTTGCAGTGATGAATATCCCATCGAGTGATTTAAATCGAAAAAGTGCTGTTATAAGCCGTGTCCAGGTGGTACATAAGATAGTACATCCTCATCAGAAAAAAACTGGTGTGAAACGATGGTTGACACTGTAGCCTAATCCGGTATCGACGGCGGCACTGTCATCCCGGCTCAAAACAATGACTTACTTACATGTGTACTTACTTATATATATATATATATATATATATATTATATATATATATATATATATATATATATATATATATATATAATATATATATATAGATATATTTATATATATATATATATATTGTATGTATATATATATATATATATATATATATATATATATATATATATGCATTGCTATCCGTTATGCATTGCAAGCGACGCATGAGGGATAGCGTCAGAATATATTATCAAGTTTAGATATTTATACATATTGACCAATAAAGTTGGCAGACAAAGCATATCTGGTGGACCGGAAAGTTCTAGTTGTTTGAAGTTTGCCGTCAGATCGAAACCACCAAGGAATTCCATCTCGCTTAGCTTAGAAGCGCCATTCATCAGCTACATTTTACAGCGATACAGAATTTATTGTTTGAGTTTGCTTCAAAGAAGTGAAGAAAACGAAGTTCGGCGATTTTTAAGAGGCCGAAAATCGAGGAGCCTGTCTGGTAAAAATATGACATACTACCTATGGTGACTAAGCAGTGTCCCGAAACACTGCGTATACGTGGTACTGTTGATTTCCCTACAAACGTGAAGATACCGAATTACTATGAGGACGATAGCTGAGGAATTGAGATATTTTACTGGTTAGTTGTAACAGTCGTGACCGACTGGCAACGAAAATCGTTCTAAACATATTGCATTTCCTACAAATGAACGCCCGTCAGGAACTGCCAGAATCATCAGTAGAGGAATTGGGATTTAGAAAGTGATTTCAGGAGGCGAATCAACCCGTATATGGTTACGTCGTCGAGGCCAAGTCCAAACCTCTCAGTGGTGCTTCCAAGAAGAGAGTCGATCGAAATAATTCAGACAGGGCAGATTCAACACCTCCGACTACAAAGAGATCGTCTTCCATGAGTTTTTCCACTTGATTTTGCGATCAATAAGGAATACTACAACAAACATTTTAGAAAATGGCGCGACGTCCGAAGCAATGCCTGAACTCTGGGCAACCAACTCCTAAATCCTCCTCAAAAACGAACAGACGCTCACATCGTTACTGATTTCGGGTTACTTGGTGAAAAATTCGACTTCTATATTTTCGCAACCTTCCTATTCGCCGGACTTGGCTCTGTGCTGCTCTTTTCTGTTCCGTCGGGTAAAAAAAAATTGAAAACAACCTTTCGAACTATAGAGGAGATAAGGAAAATTCGTAGAAGCAACTCAACTCGATTCCGAAAGACGAGTTCAAAACTGTTGAGAAGAGTGGCAAAGAAGGTGGTACAAGTGCACTGGAGAGGGCGGGAGCTATTCTAAACGAAACAAAAAAACTTGGGAAAATTAAATAAATATTTCTTTCAGATGAATATATCAATTTGAGGTTTATTCACGGAATCGCAATTTCACAATGCTTAAGTTCTCGTATATAAAAATATTTAAAATGTGCATTAAAAATGTGTGTAAAAAGTGTGCATGCAAAATGTGTAACACCACTATTATCTATTTCATACTATAACATGTCTCACTCCATACGAAACTAGCAATTGAAGTTGCTAAACACTTCTCCCGTTCACACAATTTCAACCTATTGACGGGAAACTAGTTTTGACTAGAGTTTTTACTCGTTACCCATTTTTTCACCTCGCGTTTAAATAATCCGACTGAGGTAAGTACACAAATTTCTTTGGGAAGTTCGGTCCAGATAGTCGGAAGAGTGTATGCAAGAGCATGACGAGTGGTTTGCTTTAGAGCTACTGGCCTCACAAATTCCGTTGCACATCGTGCGTCTAACAGCAGCTCTTAAAGGAAAACCAGCATCATTCGGAATAACTCCCCTATACATCTTAAATGCAAGCGTGGCATTTTTTGAACCCTGTAAATATCCCTAAGTGTTAAAAGCTTAAAGTCTTGAAAACACTTGCGAACCGAATCGATGCAGCGCAAGTTAAATACCGCCCTGAGGGCATCATTCTGAATGACTTCGGCCCTATGAGTTATACCTTTATTATGAAATCCCCAAATTGAAATACCATAACAAAGAATTGGCACTAATAGCATTTTATAAACCATAAGAAGACCCTCGACAGACACTCCTAGTTCTCGTAGACGACGAATAGATGAAATTACCGCATAGCATTTAGGCGTAATAACGTCTAAGTGATCATGCCATCTAAGCGTCTCATGTAAATTTAAGCCCAGACATTTGATCAATCAATCAATCAGGTTTATTGACGTGCCCAACAAGTTGGCAATCCGTCACCTTTCATTCAAAATATACATAATATACGAGTATTTGTACCGATCAAAAGTGTGTACGCGATAAAGCAATAACATTGAGTATAAGTAGCACAACAGAAGCTTACGAATGTATGCACAAATCAGAAGTGTAAATCAACAAAATTGAGTATAAGTAACACAATACAAGCTTAAAACTTTAGAACCAACCGAATACAAGTTTAATACCTATATAGTAAAATAAGTTTAAAACAATTCACTCGGAGTCACTTGTTTCTTCGTTCTTCAGCAGTAAGAGAAGATGTCGTTTAAAAACAGCGGCCCGGCTTGCATTTCGAAGCGCCAATGGCAGCTCGTTCCAGACCTTGGGCAGCATGTAGGCCAGTGAGTGCCGAAGTAGAGTGAGTCTAAACCCTGGCACTCTGAGTTGGTTCCTGTAGCGCTGCGACCGTACTGGGGTAAGGACGAAGTCAAAAACACAATCTGAAGGGATTCCATTGTTTTGCACCTTATAGGCTAGCACGGCTAACTTTAAACGTGTCAGCTGGAGAAGCCCGAGCCTGGTGTACCATGGAGTCACACTCGCGCGACGAGGAAGACCTATTATGGCTCTAACCGCGTCATTCTGAACGACCCTTAGCTTGTTCCATAAGCGCTTTGTAGACACGTACCAGAAGATCCCGCGAAGCCTTGGCTCTCCTCAAACGCACGAGTGAGGCCACCACGGCGTAGCAGACCCTGACACTTGATCTCACTTGACTGTCCCATTTATTATGCTCGTGTAGCACAATGCCAAGACATTTTGCCTCTGAGCTAAGAGAGATAACAGAGCCCCCTATTTGGAGGGAGATATTACCAGTTTTGAACTTCTGTCTCGATGCCCGTTGTGGGGTGTGGTAAAGAACGAGTGTCGTCTTCGTAGGGTTAACGACAAGACCAAATCTTTGAAATAAAGACATGGCCTTCTCAATACCGGTTTCAACGTGCTGAAGATTAAACCTATTATTGGAAAATTGTGACGGTGAGACACGGAACAAAAGAGTGGTGTCGTCTGCATAAACGATTGGGCGGCAATATACGTACCTCTCGATGCCCCGCAGGACGAAATTCATGTAGGTGATGAAGATAAAAGGTCCAAGAACCGACCCCTGGGGCGAACCAGTGGATACAGTTCCCGTCGCAGACCTTAGAGCTCCCACCGCTACAAATTGCCTCCGTCCACTAAGATACGATTTAAACCAAGATGTTACTGCTGGTGCGCAGCCTAGTTGCAGTAGCGTCTTAAGAAACATAGAGCGGTCGAGGCAGTCGAACGCTTTGGCTATGTCAAGAAATGCACCAAGGCACATTTTTCCATCCTCCGCAGCTTTAATGATCTCCCACCATATATGTCCCAATGCCAGCTCAGTTGATCGTGCCTCCCTAAAACCGAATTGATTTTTAGAGAATAAATTTAAGTCATTTAAATGGCTTTCTAGCTGTTGTTTAGCAAGCTTTTTAAATACTTTTGAGACGAAAGACACTAAGGATATCGGGCGATAGTTACCAGGTTGGTCCCTCCCGCCTTTACCCTTATACAGCGGAGTTACCGAAGATGTCTTGAGGCGTTCCGGAAACACGCCCGTTTTAATGGAAATATTGAATACGGCAGCTAGAGGGGCCGCTAAGGTGTCAATTAATTTAGAGTGAAATTTACCCGGCACGTTTCCATCGCTATCGAGTGAGTCTGTCTTTACGTCTTTAGCAGCGATTCGCAGTTCCTGAGCTGTAATAGCACTAAAGGAAAAAGTTGGGCTCGGAGCTCCATAGGTTTGAGATGAAACTGTCAATCGGCTCTTGAGGAGGGAGCAAGGATGTAGTTTTGTTACCGATAGATGAGAATAAATCATTCAGTGCGTCCACTATCTCCTGGACCTCCTCCAGTTCCCTCTCTTCGACTAGTAGTCGACTCGGCACCGCTCCAGACTTTTTGCTACGGCCTCAGATTTCATTAAGGAAACTCCAGAGCTTGGCAGGGCGTATACGTACAGCGGCAAACTGTTGTTCGTAGTAGGTATCCCTAGGCACTTTCAGTTCTACCTTGTACAACACCTGCAATCTCTGAAACGCCTCTTTGTCATCTGCGGACCGTGTGCTAACCCACTGGCGGCGAGCGCGATCGACAGCATGTCTCAAATTAACCAAAATTTATTAGTGAACCAAGGCGAGCGGTTTACCTTTTTCGAAGCCCTTCGCTGTCGCAACGGGAAGCAATCGCTATACAGGAGCCGGAGCTTACCATTGTATGACTCGAAGGCCTCGTTGGGATTAGATGAGTTGAGAACAGAAGACCAATCCACCCTGGTGACACCGTCTTGAAACCTTCGTTGGCTGTCTTCATCGAATCTCCTATAGAGACTCGCGATCGAACTTAATTTCATCGTCAACGACGCTAAAGATGCCTTGTTACCCGTCAGTGTGATCCCTACTGAGTAATGGTCGGAAAAGACCGTGTCAACGACAAACGAAAGGATACGGACATATCGCTCACAATTGGCAATAGCGACATGGTCTATGCACGAACCAAGTGACACTGCATCGGATCTAATATTGGGACGAGTGATGATATTTATGGCCTGTTCAATGCCCTTGCTAGCAAGTCCAGAGCAGTATTCAGCACTCACAGCTTCGTTACTCAAAATATCAATGTTTGTGTCACCCAGAAGTACACAGGGCAGATCCCCAGTCGTTGTCACAAGGTCGTCTAAGATATCCATCAGAGTGCCGGCTGACCGGACCTCATTGGAGTACAACCCGACGACATAGCCATAAAAACCAGGGCGGCGAATGTTCAACCTAATAGCCTGCACAATCCCGTCATCACTCGATCGTGTTGTCGATTCCACCAGATCAAGTGCAGAGTGCGCATAGATTGAGAGACCGCCTCCATTTCCACCAGGTCGGAACACAGACACACTAGTGTAGCCTCGTATGTTAAACAAGGCGGTGTCAGGGTCATCAAACCAGGTCTCACTCACCACCACGACGTCCCAGTCCACACGTGAGCTATCCATAAGAAGCGTGAGATCTTCGAACCTCGTCCCAGATCGGAGGTCCCGTGCATTTACATGCAATCCTGCAGAGCTGGTGTAGCCATCAGATAGGTCCTTCAGAGAAACCAGCCTACGGAAACGAGAAGCCTTCTGTAGGTTAATATCTTCAAAGGGACTAGTCATGGATGGCGGGGGGGTGCCTAACACCAACCGGACCTTCTGGCGGCGGTCCTTGAGCACCATCCCGCCCACGTCCTCGGAAGTCGCTAAAGAAAGGACGCGCCCTTAAGCCATGTTTTAACTAATATTCGTGGGATAGCAGTCGGCCAAGATCAGCAACTGGAGCCTGGACTTTAAAGGAACAGACGATCTGTTCCTTCCCATGTCCACCAAGTTGCCAACATCGGACGACCGCAAAACCCAACGATTTAATGAACCGTTGGAGATTCATTGGTGTATAGCCAGGGTTACAGCCTCCAAGATACATGGAAGCCGTACCCGGGGCATCCTCCCTATATCGTTTCCTCGATGAAACATGGATTAAGCCATCCAGACCACCGCCGTCAGATCCATCTGGGCAGGGGTCCCCATCCGCCAAACCAGAGCCAACCCGCTCTTGCTCTTTATCTGCGAGCTCGGTAATGTTGCTCTCGTAGCCAGAAGCATCCACGTTGTTGTTTGACATACTGCTGGCTGCTGTCCTCTCCTTCGGCTGTTTCTTGGGTGCGTCCTGTGGTTGCGTGTTTTTATTTTGCTTCTTTTTCTTTCTCCTCCTCGCCTTGCTTCGGTCCTTGGGGGACCCGGCCTCTTTGTCCTCCTTAGCAGTATCGACACTGCCGGCGCCAGACAGAGAGTCACCTTCTTCGTTTGTTTTCAGGGTGGTTCCGTCGCAGGATAAGCCGAGGTGCTGCATAAGAAAGGCAATTTGTCGTTCAATACGGTTGATGGCCAGGGTGTTGTTGGCGACGGCCAGCCTAATCGTTTGTAAAGCGTCCGCTTTTGCGTATTGCATTTTGTCCCCGTCGGCTGCCTTCCATTTTTCACAGTGGACGCACGTGAAGTTTCGGTTGGTATCGTCCGGTCTCGCGTGCGCTACCATTGCCCGGCAAACTTCACAGCGGTCTGGCCTAATGAGGTAGGCAGTAATGTCCGCCTCCGCATCCAGCGATCGCCCCCCCATTCTGCTTCCTATGGCACCACCAGGAGTATCTTCTCCATCCAAGATGCTTTCATCTATACCCTGTGTAAACTCATAAAATGACTTCCTTGGTGTAAGCCGCATATCGGTATCAGTTCCATTTCTGGTGATGGTGAGCGGAGTGGTAAACCCCACTCTCCTTCGAACTTTTCCGTTCAAATCCCTGCATCCGTTGACCGGCGTTTGCATCCCGGCGCTGCACTACGGCGTTTCTCGTCCTCAGTGCCACTTTCTCCGTACTCACTCTCTCTCTCTCAGTCTTTCCGCCGTGCCGCTCCTCCGTTGCCACTGCAGCAGCGACAACGACAACAGCAACAACGGCGAGAAGAAAGGAGAGGCAGTAGCTATGTAATACAGCAGCGGGGAAGACCGTTGGGCGCTTTCTCAATGTATGGCGTTTGCACTGGTTCGCCCGCTACCTGCACGCATATTCACGCTCACATACACATGAGAGCACATACATATAATTACATATGCACACACACACCTGCACGTGCACGCACCGTGCCAATGCACAGTGATGGTTGCTGTAGAGTTCGGCACCCAGATGTTGTTTGTTGATAGTAGAGGAAAGTGTACTTTCCGTTCCATTGAGCTTTAGCGTTTGAACCTGCGTGACCCTTTTGGCAGGGCGAAACAACGTGAGTCCTGTTTTGGTGTCATTTATCACCAGACCGAATTTTTCAAACACAAGAACAGCATACTCTACTACTTGCATAGCCTTCTGTACATAAGCCTGTATCGCAGATGGTTGAATACGAAAAAGTAAGGTCGTATCATCAGCATAGACGATGGGCGTACAGGACCCTTCTGACGCGATCTCTTCAATAATGAAATTAATCAAAATGATACACATAAACGGTCCTAAGATTGACCCTTGCGGCGTCCCGATGTTTAATTCTTCTAAGGTCGATTCAAAACAACCTACCTTTACCGCTTGCTGCCTATCCGCTAGGTATGATCTAAACCAAGACACAACAGTGCTATCAAAACCAAGTTTTTCGAGCATATGTAAGAACAACAAATGGTTTACACAGTTGAAGGCGACAGAAACATCCAAAAAGACGCCAAGGCAAAGTTGGTTGTCTTGGAAAGAATTGGCGACCTCCTGATATAGATGAGCAAGGGCAAGCTCCGTTGAGCGTGCCTTACGAAATCCAAACTGATTCCTCGAAAAGAACCTAATCGAACTAAGGTGCCCTTCGCATCTGGACTTAACTACCTTCTCAAATATCTTTGAGAGGTAATCCACTAATTAAATTGGTCGGTTTTTATTCCGATTTTTACAATCGCCCTTATTTTTAAAAAAGGAATAATTGTGGACACCTTTAGTCTAGCGGGGAAAACACCAGTAGTCAGGGAACGGTTTATAATATGCGCCAATGGACGAGAAAGAGTGACGGAGGACAGCTTTAGCAATCGGTCTGGGATTCCTGCAGCCCCAACTCTCCAGGAAGCCTTCGTGGATTCTAAACCTCTCTGTACTTCCGGCGTACTTACTGGCAAAAAAAGAATGACAAATCTCTCTTAAACCAGGTGGCCTCCAGAGCTGGCTGAACGTTTTCCTTGACTTGGAGAGCTTTTACTGTATTGGATCCCACCGTAGCAAAATTGTGATTTAGCTCCGTCACTATATCCGTTGGGTCAGTCAGAAGCCCAGAACTGGCTTCCAGAGTAGTGGGAAGTTCCACCGACTTTCTGACTCTGCCACACGAACCATTAATAAAGTTCCAAAGTTTGGAAGTGTCACCCTGGAGTTGCCTAAAGCACGTCTTATAAAAATGAGTTTTGGCGTTACGAAGTTCACGCTTGTAGCGCAAGAAGCTACGATAATACGAAGACTTTGATTCTTCCGACTGCGCTTTTAGATGCCAACGATAAAGCTTGTTAACGCTTTGCCGCAAGCGCCATAACTTTGCAGAAAAATTGAACTTTGGATGCTGTTTCAAATTACTCTGGCAGAATTTGTTAAAGCATCTATTATATTCATTGACTAACGAATTACTGAAAGCTTTAAAGGCTTCTTCCGTGCCGTCAGCGTCATACACTTTTAACCAGCTTAAACGAGCAACTCGGTCAAGAATCAAAATGACACTCTCCCGATCATGTATATTTAATAAGGCTGTCGGAGCAGGTAGGGCCTCTGTAGCCGGAGAATACCTTCCAGATAAGAACACTACCACAGGTTAGTGATCCGAAAATAGCCTGGTGCACCAAACGACCGCGCAGATTTCCAGGAAATCCTCGCAATTTCTAACAGCAACATGGTCAATACATGTACCGGAAGCGGGGCGAGTCACTTGCTTGACGACATGAAAAAAGCTTCTTTCTGAGAAAAATGATATATAGCTTTCCCTGTCTGTATTAGCCAGCAAATTAATATTAGAGTCAGCCATTACTATACATGGGAGAGCTGAACCCATTGGAAGTACCTCTTCCAACAAATCCAGTAGGACCTCTTTATGCATGACCTTACTGGAATACATACCGATAATAAATCCTTCAAAACCGCACTTCTTTAGATGTACCCGGAGAACCTGTACGTTACCATCATCACTAGTCTTAGCAAGCTTAGAGAGTATAAGGCAGTTCGAGCGTATGTACATACCAACCCCTCCTCCCTGTTTACTAGTTTCACGTCCTGAGCC
Source organism: Dermanyssus gallinae (assembly GCA_003439945.1). Classification (NCBI taxonomy): domain Eukaryota; kingdom Metazoa; phylum Arthropoda; class Arachnida; order Mesostigmata; family Dermanyssidae; genus Dermanyssus; species Dermanyssus gallinae. The sequence continues at coordinate 109,012 of QVRM01005395.1, read as the reverse complement.
AATCAAATTAAAACCGGGGATGCTATATGCGTTGTAGTCTCCTGATTTTAGCCATGTTTCGCTTATGACTACAACGTGGAAAGGAAGCAAATTGCCCTTAAAGCTGAACGTTTAGTGGCTTACGGGAGATGTCATACTGTCCTACGAACCTAACGAGACGTTCGGATTAAAGGCTCCTCAGGTTAAAGTGAAACGCTAGTTAACAAACGCAAATGCTGAATCAAGAACGCTCAAGTTAAATACATACTGTTGTTATGATATCGCATTCTTATTTATTATCATCCATATTATTATTAATATTAGTATTATTCATATTCACCGATATTAATATTATCCACTTCGACAGATACATGCCCATATCTCACCGGACTAAGACTGCCCTTACTTGGACATTAGAGATTAGCGGTCGTCTCCTGTCTTCGTCGTATATCAGCTAGGGGAGATCGACCTGCGTTGACGCCACTTACGCTAATTACGATGTCTGCTTCTTCTTCTTCTTATAATTATTATTAATCTTAATATTAATGCTCGCTAAACTACTACGATTTCTCACATCTCGGCACAGTTTTACATTCTGACAATAGGGGACAAGCAAACACATCAATCGCGCTCAATTGTGATAGCATCAGTAGTGCTAACTAGAGGTCTTATACAATCTGTCATTTGCCACTTCCATGGATATTGTGCTGGAACCACTGTTCGTACACTGCTCGACGACCTTGTTTCCTTCAACTGTCATTCACCCCACGTCTCGTAACTACGTTCGCCTGTCATTTGCTCTGAATCTCCTCTCCATCCAGCATCACTATATATATATATATATATATATATATATATATTTATATATATATATATATATATATATATATATATATATATTTATATATATATATATATTCGTTAATACCCTTATTTCAAGCTTCACAGAGCTAGTCATGCTCAATGCGTGTCCATTCGCTTTTTTTAGACTTGCTAGTTGGCTTGCTTAGCCTTTGTCTAGCTGTTTCGCTTGTATCTGTGTTCCATGCGTTTGTGTGTATGTATGTGATAAGGAGAAGGGCGGGAAACGGGGAAGAATTAATTGGACTGCATCATACGTATGCATCATACGTAAGAAGCATCTGTCTGTCTGTCGGTCTGTGTGAGTGTATGTCATCCACGTATGAAGTGAATGCTCCATACTTAGTATTAGGACGCACAATCTGCGGGGCAACGTGAGGTCCTGAACGAAACCTTCTGTCTCACACACGCAGACACGCATTAAACCGTTAGCATCCCTCGGGCCAGGACACACGACACAATAATAATAAGAGCTCAATAATCTCATCATCATCATAATAATAATAATGAAAACATTAATAACAGCAGGCCAAGTACTACAACGGCTGTGGCTGCCACCACAACGACTATACCCTATTAATGCTATTCATAATAATACTACTCCTACTACCACGTATGTACAACTTGTGAATGGCATGACAGTTTCTTTCTTCTCCTCCTCCTCCTCCTATAAGTAGCGCCCAGCAATTTATGGCTGTAGCGGTATAGGCCGCTTTGCGGCTGAGACAAACCTCATGTTACCATGTCTCCCGACGCTCATCATTTTCTTGTTCACCCTCGGCTGGTCATCATCTCCCCCATTACCTCTCCCCCTCCCCCCGCCTCGCAATGAATCGATTATACTATGCTTCGCGCACTATAATCCTTACTATCCGTAAGTTGTTTTTGTTTCTCATATTCTTGTTGCTAGATGCAATTCGTGTTACTACTAGCTAGTAGTCAGCGGCGTTACTTCAAAGATTCATATCAATAATATTATTTGTCCCTCTCTTAGCATTATTATTATTATTACTACGACGTCTACCACGGATATATATATATATATATATATTTATAATAATTATTATTTTTATTACTACTATCCATGTGTTGTCATAAGTATAGTGTGGAAAACGGAATACACGGGGTCACGGTCGGGCGAGTGTTTAGGGTAGCTGAGAGCTGGCTAGGTCATCAACCTAGGCTACTTAAAGAGTTTGGCCTGGCCATTTAGCAACGAAGAACACTGAGAGACGATGGATGACCAGATACAGCAATCTGAGAACGTGTCAAGAATGATTAATTGTTCAAAGAACGACCATCATGAGTATGGCCAATGTGCCACTTTGTCAATGGCGTCGTCGTGCCAGAGTCTATAGATAGAAAGACGACTATAGAAAGACATTCTATATGGGGGGCCGACGAAAGAATAGCTGAGAGTGATGCTCGTCGCACGATTTACAATTTAATAAACTGAATTAACAATCGGTCCGTCATCGTGGTTGTCTATCATGGTCTTCCGGAGCGGTTCGTCTCGAGGCGGAAACAGGAAAGAAACAGCGAGAAGATCCTCGAAGGACTCCTCGAAGCTCCTCGAAGGACGGGTGCTGCACAGGGCGGCTGGTAGCGTGTGGCCGCTAGCTAGTTAGCTCTGAAGGCCGAAGCCCCTCCACACTTTATACTTGGCCTCGACTTCATCGACAATTCTCTTCTACTGGACTTCTACCTGCACAACTAATACTACTGCTACTAACGCTATGGCGTCTACGAGTACTACGCGTACACGACTTTATGACCACATTAAACGCATAATTCGACTACGGTACGATGAAGACGGGCAGCTTGACTTGTTGTTGAGGAGGCTGAGCGTGGTTTCAGTCACTTCTGTATATACAATGCAATAATACCCTATTCGCATAGCTACTACTGCTACTAGACATTACTACTGAACTGCCCCGACAAGGCTAATCGCCGTTCCGCCCCCCCACCCCCCGTCAAGCCGACGTGCTTGCTACGTTGCCACCTAGACAACTGCGACGTGGGTTTCCGCTAATCTTAGCGAAGACTCGCTGTTGTTGTGGTTGACACAGTTCTTCACTATTCTTCATATGTACGCGTATGTATATATATATATATATATATATAAATCATCTGAAAAGTTAGAGCACAGCAATCGTTGAGGTCGTCGTTGATTCGATTTTTCTATAGACTAACTATAACACGCTGCGACTACTGCGACTACAACTAATTACACGCTGAACTACTACAATGTGTTTTTTTTGTAAACCGCGTAATGTTGACACGTGTGTCCTCCTTACTTCTACACACACTCAAGTGTATCTCCTATATTCACAGATATGTGCCTAGATGCGAAAGCGCTGCTTGGGATTGGGGTCTGTCTCGCCATATGAGAATGCAGGCGAACGGCGGAGAAGTTTGGGTAGTGTAGGGTGTGGATATGGACGAGAGTGTGGCTGGTTGATCACGATGAAGTCAACATTCATTGCCGATAGGAGTAAGTGAACAATTGACTGCATGCATGCATCGATCTCTCCTCTAGTGTTTCCGAAGAATGGATTCCGATGATTTCAGTTGCTGTACCAGCATTCCGGGCCAGCCCCCCGAAGCGGAACGTATCCGAGTACTTCATCGAGGCTCATCGTCGTGACTTTATCGCTCTATGGTCGCGCACGCTGGCATACTGCTCCGCTTCACCGCCTTACTCGAGGATGTGATGTATTTGCTCGTCGTGCACCTTTATTACAGAGTAACACAACTCACCATCATCATCCTGATGATGATGATGGTGATGATGATGCCACAAGAACTTTGTAAGCCGTCCCCGTTCTGAGGCTGAAGTTCTGCTGCGAGGAGTTCCTTCATAGCTGCTATATTACAATGGCCGGCGACAGTTGGGGATTGTCGTTTCAACGACCGGATGGATTGGACCCAACTCGAACTGTGTTTTTGTTTCGGGAACGGTGTCCCTTCATCCACACGCCAGTCAGGTGCCGTTCTTCGTAGAGTCGTTCGCGATCTCGGTATCTATCTCTCCTTCGTCCTTTCTTTCTCTCTCGCTGATTCAATGGACTCTATCTATCGTGTTGATCCATCGACAGCGGATGCGGGTGTTTCGAGCGTCGCTACGGGATCGCCTTGATGAACGCCATTCGAGACGGACGTGGGAGTAGAGGCGCCAGCACCGCTACCACCACTACCGCAGTTACTGCCGTTACCTCCACTGGGCGGCGTGGTCGGCGTGCTGACGCGCTCCTCGCTGCCAGCCCGCGGGGCAACGTCCTCCTGCGGTGCCTCCTCCTGGACATCGTCCTTGGCATCGTCGTCCTTAACCTCGTCGACATCCGAGGCGCTCCCGCTGACTCGAGCCCGTTTGCTGGTGCTGTTGTCGAGCTGCTCCTGCATATGCCGTCGGCACCGCTTCTCGCGGCGCAGCTTCTTCTGGTAGAACAGTCTGCGGTGCTGTTCCTCCTGGAGCTGCTTTTCGAGCGCCTCACGAATCCCGCGCTCGCGCAAGATCTCGACCTTGAGTTCGGCCTTCTCGAGGTGCATCTGCTGCTCCTGTGCGCGAGCGTTCTCCTCAGCGACTTTGAGCAGTCCGAGGATGTTCTGCAGAAGCGCTTCGATTGAGCCGGTAACCGGAACGCCTGCAGGTTAGCAAACCGCACCGAAAAGCAACAGGCAACAAGCGCTGTTAGTCAACTTGACCACACATTTTGCGGTAAAATGGGATGAAAACGATAAGCACTAATATGAAGTCATTTCAGTCTATGGAAAACATGTTCTCCAAAACAGTGGTAGTATATATGGTTGAGGCGGTCATTGACAAACTCATATCAAAGGGGCCACACACAATTTGCGGGATGTTTTCGTTCGGGCTAGACTGTTAAGCTACTAGACATTATTCTCACGCAACTGAGTCGTGGCAAAAAAAAGGAAGATAAATAATAGTGCATATCTGTTCGAGACAGGTCTAGTAGCAAATACTGGAACAACATTTTATTACGTAATAATTTATATATATATATACATATATACCCGTAACAAAGTGATTGTCGTATATCGCAATAAAGTGTGATGCGCTATTTTGCCAACCAACAAAGTATCACGTACAAATTGGCTGAAACAAAAAATATTGAGCAATAACTCCCAAATTCACACCCGGTTATGTGTGTGGGTACGTGAGAGAGTTTGTGTTTGGTGTCTCTGACACCGAAATCTTGAACCGTCCCACGCTTTCATCTCGCTATAATCACGTGAAAAATGGCTGCCAATTGAAGCCGCTCGTTTTGGTCTGTCAAACTGCCCACCAACAGTTCACGCCAGGACACCGGCTCCGTTGCAGGAAGAACAGCAGGGAAAGTGGACAGATCTCCAACGTGAGATATATATATATATATATATATATATATATATATATATATATATATATATATCTACAGAGAGAGAGAGAGATAGAGCGAGAGGAGGCATACGAGAAAGACGGAGAGATACGAAGACGTTACAGTCAGCACACGTGAAGCTGCACAGAAGAAATTGTCGCCCTTATGAGTTGCACACTTACCGGAGTTGGCCTGTTGCGTGTCGCCGCCGCTCAACGAGTGGTTATGATGGTGGTTTTGCTGTTGTTGCTGTTGCTGCTGCTGTTGTTGTGTTGTTGTTCGCTGTGTGGCGCCGGGGGTACCACCACTGGTACTCGTTGCGTTGGGGGTGGTGGCAGCATTAGCAGAAGCAGCAGCAGCAGCAGTTAGGTGAGCGGCCGTGGGCGAGCTGGGCGGGGGTGTACGATCGACCGAGAGGTGCTGTTGCATGAGAGCGATTGGCGTGGGGACACTGTGGTTGCTATCTCTGCTGTCCCTAGCCTCGCCCCTCGGCGCTAGCCGCTCCAAGCCGAGAATACCCTCCAGGCCACGGCCACTACGACGTCCGTTGCCAGCCGCCGTGTGACTGCGATGACGACGTTCGCCAGCAGACTCCCGGCTCGAGGTCGACAATGCCTTGTCCCGGTCGGAAACGCGTTTCGGCGATCGTCTGGTCGGCTTATCGATGTCTGAAGGAAGAGAAGAAGGATCGCCATGCAACGTAACATTGTATTAGAGACGTGGCATTTGGAGTCCTGAAACCTTTCGCCAAAGGCAGTCATCTAACCGCATTACGGCGGGGGACAACTGTTATGAGTTAAAATAAGTATAAAGCTTACATATATGTATATATATATATATATATATATAGAGAAGAGAAAATATTGTGATGATTTATTAATCATTTACAACTACGTTTGCACACTCTTCAGTGCTCGCCTCTATATATATATATATATATATATATGCGCAAATTGTCAAATGCCTAGCCATGTGTTGCCTACCATCGTCGTCGCCGTAGTTCGAGGTATCGTCGTTGTTGTCGAGATTGTTGACGCTGAGCTCACTTAGCGGTCCGTCGGATAGGCTCGCCTCATCGCTGCTAACGGATCGCGAACGCTTCTTTGCGGTCAGCCCCGGTCACACCGTTACCGCCGCCGCCCGCCCGAGTGATGATGATGATGAGATGATCCTTGACGCCGGCCGACGACAAGTTGAGAGCGTTGTTGGCGGCGACCTCCAGTCCAACCGAGCGCCGAGGACGCCCACCGACGACGAATTGAGGCTGCCACTGCTAATGATGCTGTTGTTGTTATTGTTGTTGTTGTTGTGGTGGTGCAGCTGTTTCTTCGAGCTCTCGAATGAGCTCTTGCGCGACTGGTGGTGATCTGTGCGCGGAAGGTGACCAGCGGCCGGCGACTGGCTTTCCCTCGAGCCTCGGAACTCCTTCTTCGACAAGACGTTGTCCGCAGACCGTGAACGATTCCTCTCACGCTGGTCGATGTGCATGCCCAGCAGGCTTCCGAGCTCTTTCGCATGCTGTTGCTGCTGCTGCTGGTGGTGTTGTTGTTGTTGTTGCTGGTGAGCATCCCTGCCCTTCATCTGCTGTTGGGCCAGCGAGGCTGCCTGCAGAAGCTGGCGCTGATACGCCGCCGCCGCTGCGGCCGCCAGCTGAGGATTGTGCTGAAGTCCGAGCATGAGATCCATTTGCGAGGCCATAGCGGCAGCCATTGCGGGATTCATCGGGGCCTGGCCGGGGAGATGGGCGGCCGCCATGTTGGCGACCAGAGCTGGCGGGAACGGCGCCGTGCCTTTGGGGTCGGTCTGAGCGCCGCCGCCCGACTGGCTCCACATCGCCTTGAACAGCATCGCCTGCATCGCGTTCATGCCGTCTGCTTCGGCGGCGATCGCAGCTAGGCCGCCGCCGGGCGTTTCCTCGTCGCTTCGAGATTCTGCAATCGCGGTAACAACCGGCAGATAGATTGATGAGCATGGAAGAGAGGGAGAGCGAGAACACCCAAATCGTTAGTCCGGCAAACGTAAAGCGTCAAACTCAAGTGGCCAACTCACCAAGATGGGCTCGTCCTGGTTACCAGCTTACTACTTACAGGTGGTCAGACGATGCATATTTGAACCTGCACAAGCACATATTTGTGCTGTCAACACACACGTGTATATATATATATATATATATATATACATCTATATAAATGTTTTTTTTTTGTTAAGTTTGCGCAGGCACAATATCCATCTAAAGCTGACCGCCACGTAGCGACCCAAAGATTTTTCAAATGACCATAAGTCAACATTCTATACGAATGCAGTAGTAACATGATCTAAACAATGCAGACCACAATTACGTGAGTGTGTATTCAAAAACAAAAACAGACAAATTGTTTAGGGGGTCAGGTGTGTGTAGGGGGGGGGGGGGGGTAGGAAGGCTGCAAAAAGCGATGCGAAGTAAGGGAGATACGAGTCAGAGATACAAAAAGAGAGAAAAAAACAAGCATTTCTTCTTTCTGCTCCTATTTCGACGTCGCCGTCGTTGCCGTGCCAAACGCATTTGTTTTCCTGAGCACATCTGTGTCTCGTTCGACGTTCGGCCAGAACCACGTTCATCGCAAACGCGACGTTTACGGGCGCCGCTAGCTATTATTAGTGTGATTATGATTACGATTATTCTTGCTCTTATTCGGGGTGCACATTCGGAAATGGCGCGAGTAGTAACCAACATGCGGAATACGGCTAACGCATGATGAGAAGCATTATTCCACCATTACCGCAACGGCAATTATTCCTCCACGTTAGCAATACGGCTGAAATGACTACAACCAACATCACATCCCCCCCTCCCTACCTCTCTCTCTCTCACATACACCCATATATCAAATCTCTCTTTCTCCCTCTGAATCACCTCTTTGTCGTTGTTGCTGTTGGTGCTGCTGTAACTGCTATTTTAAAGACAGGCAAGTGTGCCCACAGAGTCGCGCACTTATCTCGAACTGACAACGAGTTTGCCCCATCCATGGCATCTCTCTCCCCCTTTCGCTCTCTCTCCCTCTCTCTCGCGCGCGCACGCTCAATGACGCTCTTCTCTCTCTCATCTCTCAGCACTCTTATGCTTTCTTTTGCTATGTCTGTTCTCCGTACGAATTCTCTTTGCTATGATTTGTGGATTGGCGGGTGTGGCCGGCCACATGGAACTCGTAAATGGACATCCGTTATAATTTATGAACAGAAAACGAAGCCCAAATGGACACATGCTGTTGTTGTTACGGCTGCCGCTGCTGCCGCTGCCGCCGCCGCCTCCTCATCTGGCCGTTTGTTGTGTAACAACAAGAGGATAATAGCAATAATAACAATAGTAGTAGTAGGAGAGTAGTAATAATGATCATACCAATAATAATAATAATAATCATCATCATCATCATGACAACAGTCGTAACAATCATAATAAGAGTAATTTTACAGCGAATCGAGGCTCCGTGCAAAACAGCATCATAGTCAATCAGTTGTAGTACTTCATTTGGTGAACCGCTGCAGATTCACCGGCGGACGCGAGTTCCAGACGCAGTCGCCGATTCGCCAAACGCGGTCGGTGTGGCTTTTTCGGCCATGCGTAATCACATAGGCATAGGTTGTCTCGCATTGATTTGTTTGAAGATTTTTAGAAGACATTTCTGCCCCCGTCATTCCATTGGGAATTGTTTTTCGCCGAGTTGTACTATACTACCTGGCAGAGAGTTTTTTGGACGAACTCTGGGAGACTATATATATATATATATATATATATTTCGAAGGCGAGCACTGCCGAGTGTGCAAACGTATTGTAAGTGATTAATAAATCATCACAATATTTTCGATATATATGCATATATACACCGGCTACTTATGAACACACATATGTTTCTGTGTTGGACGCTGATTTGTTATTGAACGCCAGTAGTGGAGGCGGTTCCGACGGCATTAAAGAAAATGATGATTCGCTCGAACGAATTCGACAACGTCAGCTGTAATTACGCTCGACTTCGTCGCTACAGCCGATGTCGATAGCATGGAGTCTTGTCGACCCACTTGAGCAAAATCTGGTTCCATTGGTTCTGACACCGGACTAGATGTCTACCGAACTGAACGATAAGGGCCGACCACACAACAACTTCGATCTTCGGCCCTCCTGTCAATGGCCGTAACACCAAAACAATAGAGCTACACAGCGTACGTCGCGGATATTAGTCAACTTCATATATATATATATATATATGCGTCTTTGTATATGTGAGCAAACATAAAGTGGGTGTTCCGAACCTCCTTAGACCTTGCCAGAGGGCCACAATTTTTTTATTATCGTAGACTGTTTGTTTGTACATCGACTTCAGCATACAGTTGGGCGTACGCATTTGTTGTACGTTATGCGTGTGTGTGCGTATGTGTGCTAGATGATGGTGGAACAACACGGCGCATGACCGAATGTTGTGTGCAGAACGAACAAAATGTAGGTGCTGAGCTGGAAACAACCAGCAAACACACAAATCACCAGTGTGGCACAGGTTCGAAACGGAGCCCAGTGTCCGATTAAGAGCGCCCACTTCGTTGTCTGTCCATTTATTGTAAGCTACAATTAGCGCCAATTAATGACATTATAGGCAGCTTGTACACAACAGGCGGACCAGTAGTGTGCAAGGAGCGACGAGATGGGCCAATATTGGCGAGCACGAAATGTGTATGCATATATATATATATATATATATATAAATATATATATAATATATATATATAAATAATATATATATATATATATATATATATATATATAAATAAATATATATATATATATATTGCCACTTGTCTACTTCGCCACGTACCGCTGCAGTACTGTAACAACGGCCATAGTCCACCTCTTCTATGCCTCATGCGAATGTGGTGCGTATGCTATGCGACAGGGGCTCTTCTTTTGGCACGTCGTTTGTTAGAGTTTTCGACTCGTTTATTTTCTGTCTCGGTAGCCGCGTCGGTCTTGCGCCTTCACAACACACCGGTTTCTCTGATTCAAGAAAAAAAGTACGCATTTTCGCAAGAACAACAACAACAACAATAACAATAATAACAATTTCCACCAAAGCACCACCAGCAGCAGCAGCAAGAACTACAACAACAACAACAATTCCTGTGACACAACAAAACAACAACAGAATATAGAAACAAATACACTTCATTCTTCTGTACCATAGTCGCGCGCTCTCTCTCTCTCTCTCTCCTGTCTCTTTCTCTGCTCCACACAGAGCTCGCAGTATCACCGTCACAGGGGCGGTCGTAGCGTCAGCAGCCGCGGCGGCGGCGGTGGCGGCCGCATTTTCTGCTCGCATTTCTGTGCAGTGCGTTTTTGTTGTTGTTGTTGTTGTTTTTGTTTTTCCTTGTCTTCTCTGACTTCTGCTCTCGTGTTCGTCGGTCTCGTCGGTGATCTATGTCGTTCGTCGGGGGCCTCCGGACGTCCAGTCGACGAAGCAAGTTTGAGTGAGTTTCGTGAGTTCCACCGAGTGACCGCGACCACGGCATCCGTCACTTGGCAGTCATTTGAAGGCACACAGCCATGCCCATGGCCATGGCAGCGGGTGAACTGGTACCGAGGACCACAACCGACCACTACGATGAAGATCACTACTACTATTACTACTATTGCTTTTTCTTCTTCTTCTTCTTCTTCTTCTTCTTCTGCTGCTGTTAGTACCACTACTACTGCTGCTGCTCCAGATGGCACTTCATTATGAAGCCTGATGTTGTTTGGACTGCCCTCAGAAGCGCGTCACAGCGGCCAGCCCGCGACGACCACGGCGACCGAGCGGAACAAAGAACGATCCTTGACCATGATCGCCGCACCCGACCGACCCGACGTTCAGGCGTGTACCGTCGACGCAGCGCCAATACACCACGCCAAAAACAACTGCCGTCAACGTACGACTTCATGCTTCACGCTGACGTATGGACACTCTTTTGTTTTTGTTTTTTTGTTTTCTTTATTTCTTTTTCCCTGTGTCTATTACCTTCCCTTACTCCCCTCTCCTCCCCTTGCTCCCTTCTCCTCCCCTTGCTCCCTTCTTTCCCCCATCTCCCCTACTTTTTCACAGAGAAACAGGAACATATAGGCAAGAGACAGCCAGATAGATACACAGACACTGACTGTGAGAAGGTGAACTTTTGAGAAGTTGAACGACTTCAACTCATCAACTATTTCATCTAGTCACAACTCACCAAGACCAAGCCAGCAAGAACGGTGTCTGTCAACGTTGGTGCTAGATTTTCTGAGCTCTGACATTATGGCAGGGGACAGGCACGCAAAAGGGAACGATTGCAAACTATATATATATATATATATATATATATATATATATTTGTCACTACTGCATAATGAGTCCACACACATGTATATGTATATCGTATGGAAAAAAAATTGAAGTCAATAAAACACACTTATTTAAAAAAATATACATATACATATATATATATGTAACAAAATTCCGTTTTCATAGCACGGAGAAGCACGCTGTTGCCGTCAACAGGCAGGCAGACACGCTGATTGACTGACTAACTGAAGTCGACTGCATGAGCCAGATGGAGTAAAGAAGGAAGGAAGGACGTTCATAAACGAATCGCCGACCATGCGAATCTGACGGCCGAAACAAACAAACAAACACGCAAGTCCTTCTTCACTACAGTAGGCCTTCACTTCCTCAATCGACAACGTGCGGCAACGTTGAGCGCGTTACGCTTCGTTTTCTACATCAACATCGTCTGTGGACTGTCCTAGTATCATCATCACTGCCTTGACTACTTACGCCTACCTATTCGATTTTGACTACAACGATCACAGGACGGCGACGAAGACCGCCACTGCTTATTATCCGTGCGTTCGTTCACGGCGATTATGCGTTGCTACCGAAGTCGAATCTATCGATCGACGATGCGAGGCTGCCACACACACACGCCACAGCGCGTGCTATGCCAGTACGCACGTCACAACGACGGTTCGGATCGCCTATGCTAATGTTGATCGCCTATGCATAGGCGATCAACACTACCAAACACAGATACTCAGCCAACACAGCCAGACACATATGAGACACATCTATACTACAAGACAGGCGATGCAAAACATATCGATGCCGGTCCCGATTACAGTATCAGTAACAATAGCAGCAGCAGCAGCAGCAGCTATCAATACATGTGAACGATAACAGCAATAAGAGCCACCGCCACCAGTGACAGCAATAGCAACAACATGAGCAATACTAACAATAACAACAATATTAGTAATTATAAGAACAACATTAACAATAGCAGCAGCAGCAACAACAACAACATCAACGACTGCATGAGTAGTGTGGGGACGGTTTATGGTATGCATATCCCTTCTCGACGGGAAACTAATTGCCTTTTGATTTGTTAATGCCCTCCATTGGGTTTTCGATCTGCTTGCTAAAGCAAAAAACCACAGCCAACAACTGATTTGGTTGACGAGATGACGCCAACAGCCCGAAGTCTAAGATCTGGCATTCGGCCAACCGTCGTCGTCGTTGTCGTCGTCAAACAAACTCAACGTATTCGTATGCAACGCAGGAAACGTCGGCACGTGGTGCCGGTTGGCCTGGATGGGTATCCAGATAGTACTACTATAACTACTACTACTACTACTGCTGACTGACTGATTGACTAACCTTGCTTAAGGTGGTTTCCGCCATGATCCGAGTGACTACTTGTCCTGTTGAGACCACCGCCGCCCCCGCCGCCACTAGCTGGCGTGGCGCCGCCCACGTGCTGTAGCTGCTCGAGTGGACTCTGGCCCCGGTCGCCGTGCCCCGAGCCCAGATGACCCCCGTTTCGGCTTCCACCGCCGCCGACGCAACCGTTGAGTTCGTCGTCACTCCGACTGTCGCGGCGAACGAACTCGAACGGGTTGATACCGTCGAGCATCGACGAGGCGTCGGGAGTCGGCGTTGTCGAGGTGCCGCCGGTCATGCCAGTCGTACACGATGTCGTTGTCGTCGTCATCGTCGTCGCTGCGCCAGTAGTTCCTGTCGTCTGGCCAAAGGGCCCGGCTCCAAGCGGCACGCCTTTGTGGCTGCCGCCGCCGATAAGGCTCTGCGGGAAGTGTCCAGGCAGCTGTCCGCCGCTGGCCTGGATCGAGCCTGGATGTCCACCGCCAGTGGTGCCCTGGTGTCCGCCATGCCCTCCACTGGCAGGACTAGTCGCGCCAACTCCGCTTAGTCCCACCAGCGAGGCGCGGCCGGGAGGTCGGCCCGGTCTACAGAAACAGCAGCAAATCGAGAGAAGAAGAACAACAGCGCTAGTTAGAAGAGTGAATACGTTTCTGTTGTGTTTACCACTACTGCTAAAGGTAAAGTTTTCGGGCTGACCCTTATTCAATATTCATAACGTTCGTACGGAACTGTTTTTCACATTGCTTCATAGACAGACCCCCATCACTACAAATGTGCAACAATGGGGCTCGAACTCGCGCACCTCCGATGTGTCGCCTCCGGTTGCAAGGCGCAGACTTAAGGCCCCAGGCCATCGGGCTCGTTCCTACTGCTACGACTACTACAACTATTATATTACAATGCATACACATATATATATATATATATATATATATATATATATATATATATATATATATATAATAAGCACTACTCGATTGAAGTGGCTACTACATATAAAAATTACTATTTCCAACGCTCGACAAGACTTCGTACTCTTCGACCACTCGTGTATGTGTGGTCGTGGGGTAACATGTATGTAGGCAAAAAATGAAATAGCGTTTTGGGTTCGCTCCCGAAACCTTCTTTTCTTTTATTCTACTTCTTCTTCCTCCTTCCTTCTCCTTCTAAATCAAAGGGGCAAGTAAGGTGCAATAAAGTCAACATTCGAACAAATGCTTGACTTGTAATATATATATATATATATATATATATATATAATAAGCACTACTCGATTGAAGTGGCTACTACATATAAAAATTACTATTTCCAACGCTCGACAAGACTTCGTACTCTTCGACCACTCGTGTATGTGTGGTCGTGGGGTAACATGTATGTAGACCAAAAATGAAATAGGGTTTTGGGTTCGCTCCCGAAACCTTCTTTTCTTTTATTCTACTTCTTCTTCCTCCTTCCTTCTCCTTCTAAATCAAAGGGGCAAGTAAGGTGCAATAAAGTCAACATTCGAACAAATGCTTGACTTGTCATATATATATATATATATATACATATATACATAAACACAGAAAATTTATCAATACAGCCTGTTGAGCTAATCAGCGATTAACGAGCAGAATAAAATGAAAGATTTATTGAGTTATTAATTAAATTTCAGGTGGTCAAGGTAATGTATGTATGTGAGTATGTGTGGACAACGAAGAGGTCACAGGAGCGATCGCTTGTATCGCCCATGTCATGCATGGAAGAATTTCGACATGATCGACTGGCGGCCACGCTCCCACTCGTTGTGCATATTTAAATATACTGCACATAGTCTATATATGTATATATATATACTCCACGACTCACGTAAAAGCATTCATCTGTAGACCACGTACATATATACGTCTGCGCATTGCCCGTGTTTACTGTGGCAATACCCGCCGGTCGTATTTATGATTGTTGAGCTCGGTACTGTGCGGTGCCTGCTGTTGTTGCGAGACCCGCTGGGGGACCAGGGACGAGCCAGGACGGTGAGGGGGGGGGCGGTTGGGGAGGAGATAGGTATTGTTGCTTTCTGCCGGACACGACAATCCGACGTGAGACGCGACGCTACCTACCATGCGAGTGTCCGCTAATTAATGAAGAATCTATGCAAATTAGGCTTGCGCAAAGACAATCACAGTTATGCACCGACGCGGTAATGAAGCAGACGACAACGACGAAGGCTAACGACTTGCTAGATAGAATAAGACAACTAACTCAAAGGTGGCCAGCGGCAAACGAAGGACCAAAGGGACAGATCGAGCAGCGAACAGAAGAAACTAGAGAACAGAGCGGGACCAAAAACAGAACGAGAGAAGGGAGAACATACGAGCAAATACATGTGAAGACCACCGACCAACAGATTAAAAAAACGTGGGGTTAGCTGGGAAAGTTTTCGAAATGGAGCATCGAGTCGACATCGAATGTTCTCCCACCCAAATACCAACAAAGCTGATGATGCTATAGGGCAGTCTATTCTATCTGGATCGCGTCGACTTGGTGCGACAACAAGGTATTCGTGAGGGATTCGCTAGAATTTGATTTACGACTCCACCTTGTCACTCCCCCCCCCCCCCCCCCCCACCTTGCAATTCGTAGCACCCGCAGCAGCAGTTTGACAGTGCTACCAGCCTTTGAGAGAAATGACCAGAATCAATTGTAGTGTAGTGTTAATTAATTGCGGTAGTAATTGTAGTAGTAGTAGTAGTAGTGTCGAGCCCTGTGGCGTGGTGAGTGCATTCGCCTGCGCCTCGCGACCGGAGGAGACACATAGGTGCGCGGGTTCGAGCCCCACCGTTGCACGATAGCGGTAGTAAATGCTGTGGTTCACGTTTATCATTGTAGAGCAGTAGAAGGTGTGCGGCAATACGGCGATTCTAAGCCCGTTGTAGGGGAAGAAGTATTGTGAAGAACTCGAAAGGCTTTTTCTTCTTTTCTTAAAAATGTGTTTTTTTGAGTCTTAATTCTAGTAGACATTGTTTGCAGAAATAGCTCCGTTTGCTGTTTGGTGTTGGTTGTACGCACGCTTTTTCGCTATAGCAGTGTAGAGCATGAGTGTGAGCACCTGCCCTCAGGCAGAGGGGAAGGCAGGCCGGACGGTTACTGAATCAACCAGCTTCTTGTGTTGTTGGCTCCGCACACGCCTTTATGGCACTTTTAAGCGCTCGCACACAAATAAAGAGGAGATTCGTAGATGAACGCGGTGACAGACAGACGTGTTGGTTGACGTTCTGCTTGGCGAACGAATACAGAGGGCCGAGGAATTGAACCCTCAGGAAGCCATTTTCCCCCCTCTCTCTCTTGCTTTTTTTTGGCTCCTAAACTAGTAGTTATGCTCTCGTCTTTATTACTATAATATAGTTTTGGACGACTGCCATGTCGCGCACGCGAACGCTCGGCTATTGTCACTGTGGTTGTTGTTGTTGTTGTTGCTGCTGCTGCCGATTAACTAAATCCTCTCTTTTCCCAGCACTCTCTCTCTGTTCCTTAGTTCTACCCCTTCGAGACTCGCTAAAGTGTTCGCCTTTTTCCCTTTATCCTTCATTTTGGCTCGCTGTTATTCGTTCAGTCGGTTCAAACTTCAGTCAAAGTCAAAATCGTTCCCAATGACGAGAGAGATAGAGGGAGATGGAGAACGACGTGTGAGAGAAATAGACAGATAGAAAAAAAAAAAAAAAGAGAGAAACTTGGAGCGAGAGAAAACGGCAACAACGGATGACAATCGTAAACGCAGAACAAACAGCGGTGTTAAACCAACCAGTTCAAACAGATGAACACAAAGTGACTGCCGCGACCACGACGACGATGACAACAACAACAACAACAACAGCAGCAGCAACAACAACATAAACAGCAACAACAACCGCTTCTACTTCTGTGTCAAAAGCCTACGCAGCTGTACCGAGAGAGAGAGAAACACGAAACAGGTCGGGAGACAGAGATACGGGTAGAATAGCCAATGAGAACATACCGAAATACAAGGGACAAGCAGGCTCGGTCGAATCTATGACTATAAATAAGTAAATAAACAAATAAAGAAACAAATAGAGAGATAGATGCTTGGAGTCGGTTGATGGCGTCGACAGCGGCAACGGCAATACTGTTATTGTTGCTCTGTTGTTGCTGTTTGTGTTGTTGCTGTTTCTGTAGACAGAAAGTTTCAGTAATAGGCATTACTGTGTTTGTTGATGATCGCGTCATGATGAGGTTGCTGCTGCTGCTGTTGTTGTTGTGGTCGTCGTAGTTAATGATGATGATGATGATGTTAACGAAAACAGGTAGAGGGCGAAATAGGCGCATGTCGTGAATGAGACGTAGAAAAACAAACTAAACAAAACGAAGCGAAAAAGCTACGAGAGGCAGAATCCTGTAGGTCTAGGGCTAAAAACGCATGATCGCGATTTACTGCATGGTGCTGCCCCAGCCCAAGTCGTAAAATATGGCTCTTCAAAACAAGGTCCATTTGCCTATAGGCTAAAATAGCCAGAAGTTGAATTAACAGAGCATTAGGTGGCAATACAGATGCGCCGAAATAAACAAACGCGTGGATGGACGGACGGACGGACGAACGAATGCTTGTGAGTGCTGTTTATGTATGTTTGTTCGAATGGAGGTACTAGATGCACATATAGATTACAAACAGGAAAGGAATTCAGAAATTAACGCAGTAATGAAGGAAAATAACGACGACGACGACAACAACAACAAGAGTTAACAGCGAGAACAGTTACCATAATCACAACAACAATAACAACAACAACAACAACAATAATGACGATTATGATGATGACAACAGCAACAAGGCCCGGCAACAGAGTTGTGTCTGCACGTGGCGTGCTTGCCCTTCTCGAAACAGCACGTCGGGAACAAAAATGCCTATCTCGCGTTCCCAGCTCAGCCCGTGTCGCCACTTCAAGTCGGTCGTGGGCGCAAAAGTACCAAACGAAAGATAATACCATGTCCCATTATAAGTACCCGACGAAACGGGGTGTAGTTGTGTATAAATGAAATAAATGCAGACAATTGTCGAACTTGTCGTCGTCGTCATCATCATTTTCAGAATAATCATGCAAATTGAGCGGGACACTCTGTATTGATAGTTAGCATGTTTCACAATGATGCTCTGATCTTGACACATCAAGCATCTCCAAAGCAGTAGGAGATGTTTTGCACAGACATGAAAAACGTTAGTGCATACACTAACTACCATACTGGTAAGGCCAACCTATGCAAGAGAAACATTTTGTCGTTTGTTTTCATGTAAGAGAGTTCTCTCACCTTCTTACGTTACACCTCATTATTCATCCATTCGTGTTTCCCTGTATGTCTGGTTTCTAGTTTGACAACAACAACAACAACAACAACAGTACGTTGCCCTTTGTCTTGTTGCTCTGTTTTTTTTCTGGCCGGACTACCTTTGAGTTGTAGCCGCCGTCATAGACTTTGTCTCTGCTCTGTCGCACGAACTTATCATCATAAACATGATCACCATCATCATCATCATCATCATCATCATCATCATCACCATCATCCTCATCCTCATCATCATCATCATCATTACCATCATCATAAGTATCATTATCGCATTATCATACAACTCAGTCCATTATCTCTGGCGTTCGATTCTCACCGACCGTGACGCGAGAGCTGCTGCTGCAGCCGCTGCCACCGTTTCTATCAGCATTTTGTTAATGCATGCAAAAAGAAGAATACAACGACGACAACAACAACAACAACGACGACGACAACAACAACAACAACAACAACAGCAATATCAGCTACTGATACTCGTACAACTTGTTACTACTGCAGTTGGTGGCACTGCTTTATCTCTTTAGACTGTCGTTGCTCTCTGCCGCAATATCAACCAAGCAACCAACCAAGCAACCAACCAACGAACCAATTGGCTCGCTGGCTGACTGTATGTATGCATGGCGGAGAGCGGACTGGACTCGCTCACTGACTGACTGATTGCGGTGCGTCTTCAAGCCATTTCAATAGGCAAGACGCGGTCGGTCGGCCGGTCCGGGGACAGCGGCGGCGGTGGCGGTGGCGGCCACCACCACAACTACATGCATTATTATTATAACGATGTTTTACACGATCACGAAAGCGTCAAACCGAAAACATCACGGCGACAATGCCGATGAACTCGTCGTCATCGTCGTCGTCGTCGTTGTGATGACCAACAAACGTCAACAACAACAACAACAACAATAGCAACTACATCAACAACAGCAGCTACAGCAACATTCAGCGAAACATAATTGAATTAGCAATTCGGCCCGGCGCGAGACACCCCACCCGTCCATTCTAGAGAAGTCATAGCTGCCGTTGTTGTTGCAGTTGTTGTTGCTGTTGCTGTTGTTGTTGTTGTTGTTGCAGTTGTTGTTGTTGCTGTCGCCGTGAACGTTGTCTGCCACCCGCCAGAGTTCTGCTTTACGCCGACGTTTTCGTAAGTCGTAAGTGAAACAATTCACTTCGACACGGCATGGCATATCGAGACGGTTACGTGATGTGGTTGTCGTCGTCGAAACCGCCACCGCTGCTGCTGCGTCTTGCGCTTCATTTTCAATCTATGAAATTTCCCGAAATACAATCGCGTTACGCGAACGATGAAGAGGCGAGGAGGAGGAGCAGAGGAGTTGCGTGTGAAGTTGCGGCGCGAGTGTTAGGGTGCCATCCATAGTGGTGCTAGAAGTGATGGTGGAAGAATTTGTGCGTCGAGAGAATAAGCGACTGCGTTACTAATGGCATCGATTAATTTCCTTAAACGCATACACGTATGAACATACACGATCGTTGCGCTTATACTCGCCCCTTTGAGCGAATGACAATGAAAGTGTCGGATGCTGTAATTTATATATATATATATATATATATATATAAAAAAAATATATATATATATATATATGTATATATATATATATATAGAAGAAGACTTAGTTGCCTCTGCTGCTGCTACCACCACGCATCGCACGCGATGCGAAAACGCTTGACTTTGTTACACGAACGTGTAACAAAGTCTCAGATGATGACGATTGCGTGAAGACGTAATGGAAATTGTTGCTACGCTACGAGTACAGATATGCTTGAACTGCTCTGGCAGGACGAGAATTGCTGTGTTAAACCGAACCCAAAGTCAACATCGAATTGAAAACAATGGCCAATAATAACTAGCGAAAAGCGTGACGGCAAGCTGTGAAAGACAGCCGCTAAATCTGAAACTTGGCTAGCCTAGTGTGCTCTCCTGAGACATTCGAACGAACGAACGAACGAGACAGCAAAGGAGATATGAGGCCACACACTAGTTTGGAAGTTGTGTTGTCTCCATACATATACGTGTATATATATATATATATATATCCCGTGGGCTAGGTGGACAGACGCGCACTGTAAATAGACGAATTCTGCTCGCTATTGGCTATTGGCACGAAAACGAAGAAACACTAGGAGACAAGCAACAGGCGCATTTCTATTTCTCATTACACCTGGACATATGTCAGGCCTGTATGTATGCATGTACGTACGTCATATATGTATATATATATATATATATATATATATATATATATATATATATAATGTATATATATATATATATATATATATATATATATATATATAAATGTAATTAGTAAACATGCATGCACATGTATTTTTAACAGGCATGTCCATCAGCTACCTTTCTTTCTCCCTATGTATACATATATATATATATATATATATATATAGAAGATGATGAGTATGATTAACATGCATTCAACTTAATAGCAGCGAGCGAGAGAGAGAGAGCGAGAGATGACGGCGACAACGTTGAGATGGATAGAAAGTCAATTTTGACAGTTTTTCGATTAAGATTCCTGCTTGCGGAATGCAATGAGTACAAATGGTGATGATGATGATTGGCTTGTTGTTTCTCTCGTCGTCGTGCTGACATGACGAGATGAGCGAGGTTGAACTTCGTCTCTCGCTTTGAAGGGTTCGCTACGAATCGCCGTCATGACGTCTCAGCTGCTGCTGCTGCTGCTGTTACTGTTGCTGCTGCTGATGCAGATCATGCAGACTTTGATTACAACTCGAGAGTAGTGGAGTGATGGTTGTGATGTTCGTGGTGGTTGGTTGGTTGGTCGGTTGGTGGTGGAACACTCGAGTTTGACGAGTGACCGGAGCCTATGAACAGTTTCATAGCCGAAGAACAGTTTCATTGTCGGTCCGTCGGTGGGTCGTTGTTTTTAGTCGTAGTTCGCTTGTTCGTGATAGCCACCGCCTGCCGGCCTGTCCATCCGTCTACCCCCTCCTGCCATGATGAGAACTGCGATGATGACGAAAGCCATCACGACGATGAGTAGAGTAAGTTCGTTAAACAACGATATCGCTATGATGAGCTATCGCCGCCACCGCTGCTGCTGCTGCTGGGCCCAGCCAGGCCATGTAGGCCACTATGACTCCGCGATGACCTGATTAGGTTGCGTTTTGCGATTATGTCCGTCCGAGTATGTTCGATATCATATTGTTGTCCAATAGTTTCCTACTGCTGGTAGTCAACTCGTTTTTGTTGTTGTTGTTGTTGCTGTTGTTATTGTTTATGTTAAGAGTATTGTTGTTGTTGTTGTTCTCGTCGGTGTCGAGAGTATTGCTTTCATTGTTGCTGTTGCAGTTACGTATCTGCTCATTGATTAGATATGCTCAAATGTGCAAATATTGGCCAATATCGCTTCGTAAGCGTACGTGTCACGCCAGCGACTCCTAACGTGGCGGCCCTCGTGCCAGAGGTGCCGGCGGTCTCTTCTCATTCGTCGTTTTGCTGTGTCGATTGTTAATGTTATATTCTACCGTCGGCCCGCTGCAGATTGATATGCGGTGATTGGTGAGTGAGCAGGAAATTAGTTGCGGGGCGGGGGGGGGGGGGGGGGGGCTGAGGTAAAATGAATGCATCACGGCGTTGTGATGTGTTTGGCGGCGTGTTGTTGCTCAAGTTTTGTTTTGACGCACGATGACGCACAGGCCAGGTCGTCAGCAACAGCTCGCGCAGAGGTAGGGTATCTGTTGCAGCCCTAACAACAACAACAACATCTTTGGCTGACAGCTGGGTTCACTGTTCCTCCCTGTTTTGTTTGGCCTGTGTTGTTGCTGATGCTGCTGCTAGTTCTGACGTGTTGTCTATCAACGCCGTGACACTTCACGGCGGGGGTCAATCGAAAAGAGTAACGCCGATCGAAGTTTCTATCGATTCTGACTGATCCATTTCTACACACTGACACACGGATGCACACACACACACATATATATATATATATATATATATATATATAGAGTATATAGTGTATATATATATATATATATATATATATATATATATATATATACATACATACATACATATAACAGCAGCAACAATTGATATAATAAAGCCGTTTTTTTCCATCCAGTATAGTAAAAACGATTCAATATTGGACAAGCATAACTCGACCATACTGCATGTCATTGGCATGCATGGCTGAAAATAGCGAAAAAATGCGCGATGATGTCTCGCGCAAGAGAGACAACGCCTTACGCCACATATTTGCTTGAACGGCCCGTTGTTAACTCTATTCCGAGTGTCTTATTGTGGATGACGGTGTGATGCTTGTCTCGCTCCGTGCCGTCGGTTCCTTGAACCAAAGCAGGCAGGCCGGCGAAGTTGTCCTCTCTCTCTCTCTCTCTTTCTCTCGTTAAGCGTGAGTTAGCGAGTAGCCATTACGAAAGCGACTAGTACAGTTATTTGAATGGCCGTTGCCCCCCCCCCTCCCCCTCTGCGGGATATGGGGGGGGGGAGGTGGCAAGATAGAAACGGCTCGCTGGCACGAGAGGTCGTGCTTTATGGGTGCCTTCAATTCTGCTCTACGCTGACGCAGACACACACAGAGAAAGAGAGAGAGAGAGAGTCGCGTCTCATGCCGGGGGATTATTGTTTTTTGTTGTTGTTGTCGTTGTTGTTTTTAAATTTGTCCTGGCGCCTATGTACGTAAAGATTACCATTAGAACTGCGACAATTATTACTAGTTCATCCGGCTAGCCTAAAAGAAAAGTGGTCCGCTATAACAGCAACAATTTCCTCCTCTTCTTCCCAGCCTCAGGCAAGCTGAGTGCAAGCTAAACGAAAGCAACAACAAAAAACACGAATTGCTTGCTGTCAACCATCGACAACCATCCATACGCTGAACAGCGAGAACACGAAGAGCACGAGAAGAAACTCAATGAACGAATTCTCGTCTCGTCTGAGAATGAGAATCCATTGGTTGGTCGTTCGGTCAGCCTCCCACTCAACGTAGCTCAAAAGCCACGCGCGGGCGCGCGCGCGCGACTGTGAGAGGCTAGAACGAGAAAGAGGCAGAAAAAAAAGAAGATAATCCTCCCCATTGGAGGGCGGCGGAAGCGCGAGAGACAGAGAACCGTAGCTACGGCCAGCACCACCACCCCACCTCATAGCAGGGACGTCGAACGTAAAATGCCATAGATGCCGCCGCCGCTGCTGAAGTTGTCATCGATCGGCGTCTTCGCCATCACCACCATCATCATCTTCATCATCATCTTCTTCTTGTGCTCCTCCTTCATCTGCGCTGCTCTCGAACTACTACTACTACTACGACTGTCCTGCAGCTAGCCAGGTGTACGCACCGTCCGTGCAGGAATCTTGCTTCAACTCCTCCTTCACGGAGTTCACCCCCAAGCCGTTAACTTTTACTACTTTGGTTACTACGACGATTTCGGCTACACCGGGTGTTGCTACTGCTTCTGCTGCTGCTGATGCTACTTCGACTTCAACTTGGGCTTGGGCTTCGGCCTCGGCCGCTGCCCCGGTATTCCTCTCCGGGCGGGAAAGCGGAATAGGCAGGAAATCGGCCGGCTTTCGTGTTCGCCATTCGTGATAGTTTCGCCAGAAGCGATTATCACCGAACGGACCGAGTCTCCAGCAGACGAGAGTCAACAACGACAACATAGTCAGATAGACAGATAGACAGACAGACACCATACGGACAGACAGACATACAGGCAAACAGACATATGGCCGCGAAACCAATTGAACGTGCGGCATGTCGAGTTACATACTAACGTGCATGTATATGTATGTATAAATGTATATATCTATATATATACTCAGCATTCGCGACTACTACCCTCTCACTAATAGAATAAATAGCCAATGAGTTATTATTGCTAGTTACCTAGCTAATGGCCGTTCGGCCGCGAGCATACCTGTACGAGTCTGCAAACACTTAACTATGTGGCACTAGTGTAGTACAGGCTAGAAAAATCACTCTTGTACGGTTGATCTTGGCACGGTGGCCTTGCAAACATATAAATATACCATGACCATCCGCGTCGGGGCCTAGAGCGCCCCAAATAGAATCTATGACAAAGAGAAGGCGACCGCCTCTGCCTGCCTACAACTCGGTGTACGTTCCAATTTTGCGCGCACGATGCTCATCAATGACAAGACAAAAAAAAAGGAAAAGATCGGGACGCTAACGATGCAGCTAGTGTGCAGACCACAAACGGCTGGACAAATAAACTCAACAAAGAATAGAAAAAGACTTAACGAACGAAGGAAACGAAGGCCAGAAGCTGTATCATCCAGATAGGTTCAATCTACCGTCTCTTTGCAGATACGTAAATCTATTGTGGGCATAGATCTGCACGTAAAGGTGTCTGTCATCTGCGAGAAATACCTGCTGCTCGTGTTGCAAATGTATCCTCCGTCTGTCGGTAATGCATGCATGCCTTCATTTCGAATGTATTCGCTTGTCTATCAGCTAGATAGATCGTGGTTGTTGCTGTCGCTGTTGCTTTGGGGGTAGTGGGGTATATCTCTGGTGGCTATCTCTGTATGATAGGGGCATGAGGGAGTTTGTGTTCGTTTACTTTTGCCGCGTGACGTGGCCGTGTCGTTGATGTGACGGCTCTTCGTGCCAGCCGTGTCCTGGCAGTTGTAATGGCAGCGTTGGAACGATTGGCAGACATACATGGTCGTTTCTAATTTAAGAACAACACCGCAGCAACTCGTTCAGTCTCGTTCAGTCCCCACTCATCCAGTCGTGCCTCCCGTTGAATGGCACAGCCTTAATGTTAAGGACAGCTGAATATCAGCAGCTGAAGGAACTGAAGGGTCGTCTCTATATCTTACGCCGTCAAGCCCTTCGACTGTTCTCCAGTTGCACTTCCAACCAAACAGCAGACTAGAAACAAGCATACGGCCGATACATGGACCATCTCACGCACACACGCCCATGGAGAGAGATACTCCACATTTGATCCATCCGTTCTCGTAGGGTGGTAATTGAAAACACGAATAAGGAAAAAGGGAAGAAACGTCACAATGCAATGAGCAAGCGCAATTGCATGCAGCCCATCAGTCCACCCAATACCCACAGGTACTCTGTGCAATGCACCACGACGATGATGATGATTATGATGATGTGGAGAAAAGGCTCCGTGACACAGCTCTACGCAGCGCCCACACGGATGTATTCGACGGATGGGCAAACAACCCTTTGTACAACCTGTCCAGTCAAAGAGCCCAATTTCGACAAACCTCATTCAAGTACAAGCTTCGATTCAAGTAGCTTGGCAGCAGCAGCAGCATTAGGGACAGCATCACTGTAGAAGCAGTGGTGGAGTTAACAGTGGTGCGACTCGTCTAATTATTCAACAACGGAGTTTTTGGTCCCTCACTTTCTGCCGCCTTTCTCTCTCTTTTTCTCTATCTATCTCTTGGGCGCACGCGCTTTCGTGCCCGACTCTCGTCCAGCAAGTAGTGTGCAGAGTAGTCAAGTCGGACTCACATAGGATTACGTATCCTATGTTTCTATTTATCCTATATCTACCATCCTACACTACGGTACCGAGGACAGCGGCGCACGGTCATCAGGTCGCTATGGTGGGCGGTGAACGTATGTATGATTGCTCCACCAGCCGCCAGATGATAGACAGGTAGGCGCCTATCTAACTCTCCCCTTTTCTCTCTCATGCTCTCATTCCCCTCTCTCTCCCTTTCTCTCCCAATCTCTCGTTAACCCTATGTGTATGAGTGTCGACTCCACAGTGGGGTGGGGACAGTGTCTACCACGACGATTGGTAGACGATGACAACGACAACATCAACAGTAACATGAACAGCAACCTCATCAGTACCAGCAGTAGTACAGGTAGCATCAACAGTAGCGACAACAACAGCGACGACAACAACAACAGCAACAACAACGACAACAACAGCAGCAGCAACAACATCCACACTAGTAACAGTTGACGGCCCAGCCAGCAGACGGTTGCCACAACGACATGTCACAACAACACGTGAGTTGTCCTGCGGCGGCTGTAGGGCTCCGGCCACAATGGCTGCCAGTGGCCAATCGAGGTACGAATTGAAGCGCCAATTGAATGGCCAGCCGACTGCTAGTCAACTAACCGACCAACCAATCAACCGTCCAACCAATCAACAACGGGCGGGCGGACAGACGAACGGACGACAGCCGGGGGACTCACCGGCAACGACCGACCGAACAGACAGCATAAGACGAAGCAAAGTCCTAATAACGACGGCCTACAGCTGCATAAGCTCCCCTAAGGCCCTCTAAATCAATCGAAGAGGCATATGATGACGTAGATTGACACTAGACTGATCGACGTGTCATCAATCTACGTCATCGTATGCCTTGCGACGGAGCAACAACGTCGCGCGTCAATGTCTAGTCGCGCTGTTGTTTTTTTGTCGTCGATATCGTCGATTTCTTGACGCGCGTCGAAGCAAATTGCATTTCATACAATGGCGCGCCGTCAAAATGGCCGCCGCCGTAAACGACCAGCCCCACTATGTCTCGAGGTAAGCGCCCCACCGTGTCTCACCACATTTGACCACGCAGCTTTCTTGGGCAACCCCCACTCGTCCTCGTCGTATTTGTCCAGATTCCTATCGGTGCAATACCGATTGTCATCAACGTCAACATCATCATCAACTTCATCGTCGTGGTCATTATCAACTTTATTTGTCGTTGTTGTCGTAGTCATTATGATTATCATCAGCAGCAGCAGCATCATCATCATCAACTCCAGCAGCATCACAGTAGTCGCCTGTAGTCTGTTGTGTTGTCCTCGACCGACCCTCAGTGTCCTCATCAGTGCCCCCGCTCCCCGCCAGTGGACGCTCGCTCGGGGTTGACCATCCCCGCTCGACCACCCCGTCGATTGCGCAACGCGCTCGAGAGAGCGAGAGATAGAGTGGGGATAGATAGGGTTCGTTTTTCTCGCTCGTAGCGTACGCAATAATAATAATAAAAATAATACTAGTAGTAGTAGTAGTCATACGCAGTGTAGTGAACACCGCGCGCGGTACGACTTGTCGGTCGAGTCACGTAGCACCGAGACGAGTAACACTGGTCGTCGAAAAAGAACGAGAGAAAGACGGAGTGTGTGTGAACGCCAAAGAGATAAAGAGAGAGAGAGAACAATGACCAGATAGCGGAGTCGAATGTATGTGTGCGAATTTACTTCATCTAAGTATATATATATATATGTAAATGTATATGTATATATATATATGGATGAAGCACGTCTGGACGGATCTATCCCCTTCGCGCCGTTGGAGAACCCCTTTTCCGCCGGCGCGTTTCGAACGGCGGCAGTAACAGCAGCATAATCGCATATACCTAAATAAACTCGAACCGATGTAGAGACAGTACAAATATACGGCACCGGACATTAGCATTGCCTTCTGTGTGCCCTTCAACCAAAGCAGCATTCCAGTAGCCAAACGCTCTCAATCGTGTTCTCGTGAGAGTTCGATTGAGGCGAAAACGCGACTGAACTCGTATAACGCTCATAGGCAACGCTATAGTAAGCTCATCCGTTTCAGTTCATCCAGTTCCACAATAATAGGCCTAAAAACACGCCTCGTATTCACATACTCGTATATACGACGTGCGAGATATCAGAGGAGAACGGAATCAATTGACACTGCAACTATTTTTTTATTCCTTCTTTCTCTCTATCTCTCTCTCTTTCTCATTTTAATAGTAGGCATAAGACATACTACATAGCCTTTGGCGGTCAACACAAAATGAGGCTCAATGAGACAGAAAGAAAACAATGACAGCAACAGCAACAACAACAACAGCAACAACAGCAATCAGATAGCTGCAACGGCGGCCACCAACCTGGCGACCAAAAATGACGTGGACGCTGCTAACCTTGACTATTACTATTATTATTATTATTATGATGCGCCTGTGGTGACTGTGAAGATGCCCGTTGCCGGCAGCGTTGAGAGCGAAGATGACAATGACAATTGCAATAGTGTTATGCATTTGTAGACAATGATGATGCATATGTGAAATATAGGGTGGCGGCGACATCGGAGGTTGTTTGTTGGTCTCTATATATCTACCTTTACCTTTACCACCACCTTTACTATTACCATCTTCGTCTTCGTCTTCTTCTTCATCTTCGTCGTCATTTTTGGTCCGTCGTTTTGATCGTGGTTTTCGTTGTCGTCGTCGTCGTCGTGGTCTTGTTAATGCTGTCGTGCTTTTTGCCATGTCCGGTCGCCGTAATCGGCATCCTCTTCGTTCGGTCATTGGTTCGTTGTTTTGTTTCGTTCTTTCTGTTCGTTCGCGACGAACTTCATTTCAGACGACGGTGGCTGGCGACTCGACGCGACATGGCGGCCGTCATGGGGTGTTGTACTACGAGGACAGCAGCAGCGGCCACGGCGACGGCAATGGCGGCGGCGGTGATTCGGCAGTCGAAGAAGGGTGCGGCAGGCAAGCCCTCAAACGACGATCGTTCGTTTTGGTGTGATTATGAACAGACGACGAGCCGGCCAACAGCCACTGGCCAATGACTGGATGGCGCTGAAGACGTTGCCGTCGCAGCCGCCAACAACAACAACAACGACGACGACGACGACAACAACAACAACAACGGGGGAACGAACGTCCACCCGAGAGATACAGATAAACGGACCCATCCACAGATCGACCGGCCCATGGCCAGCGGCTGAGACAATGAGAGCGAATCGAAACGCGATGTAGTAGAAGAAGATGAAACACACACGGGGGGGGGGGGGACGTTGCCTTTGCTTGGCGTGTGCTGCTGCTGCTTACCCCATCAACTATATCACCCCGTCCCCCCCGTCTCCCTTCTCCTTCCGTCTCTCCATAGCAGCCAACAAAACAGCAGCAACAACAACTGCAACAACAACAACAATAGCAACAACCATAGCAACAAGTCAACCAGATCGTCGCAGTAGTCCGACGTTTAGAATTGGTTTAGGTAGTTGCGGTGCTGTTGATGCTGCTGCTGTTGTTGCTGATGGTCGAAACCCAGCTCAAAATGAGAGTCACCAGACGATAGACAAAATATATATATATATATATATATATATATATATATATGTGTGTGTGTAGAGTACAAAAGTATGTGTATGTATGAGAGAGAGATAGAGAGAGAGAGGACAAAGGCATGTCGAACGAACAAAAAACAGATATGGGAAGAAGAAAACGAAGAAGACATTCGGTAATCTTGACTCGGACATCGTTCCTTCTCTATAGTCGTCGTCGTCGTCGTCGACAACAGAACATAACACAAAACAACAACATCAGCATCAGCAAGAGTAGCAACAAAAACAACAAGAGCAATCACAGCAACAGCACAAAACAGGTACCTTTGCTTGTGACAGCCAGCCAGCTAGCGAGGTGTCGACCCGAACAGACCAAAGACAGGACAAGCAGACAGACTACGGTCCAGCCCGCATACGCCAGTAACAACACTGGCGTAGAAGACGACGACTACAACGACGACAATGAGCAACAAACACAAGCCTCAAACACAAATACCAATAATAATAATGATGATGATGATGATTATGATACAATCTGTGTTGATGCAACTCGTACATAATACATAATGTTCAACCACCATACATCGATATATATACAGATGCCTCTTGTCTTCTGCTTTCCTTGTTGCCGTGGTCAGAATGCCTGCTCTGCTCTCTGGTGTCGTGGTTCGTTTTCAAGAACATCCTCTCTTTAAGAGGTTCTAGTGGTGGTCATCAAGCGGTGATTCTGAATCACAACCCCGATTTGTTGTTGTCGATGATGATGACAATGTTGTTGTCACAACACAGACAACAACAACAACACTGTTATACGTATTACTCTACCTGCCGGAATCTGTTGCCATAGGATGACATCGACATACCGTTGTGGTGGTTAGACCTGCTTTGACGGGGCCCCTGATGGCAATAGCACTGTCTTCACAGTCGAGTCCATCTCGAATAGCCGAGGGAAAGAGAGAGAGAGAGAGAAGGAGAGACGTCACAACCACAAGCGTACGATTAACAGGGAATTACCACTCCGACCAGGACACCATTAACAACAACGACAACAACAATCGTTGAACCGGCGGCACTCAAAGTAACAAGACTGCAAAACAGTGCAACAAGGCGATGCGCTGCAACTGGTCGATAAAACATATATATATATATATATATATATATATAATGTTATTTTAGATCACTACTGATAACGTTACCCATTGATCGCTGCCGTTCTATTATTTACTGACCAGCTCTCAGTCGTCTTTAAAAGTTTCGGCGTGCTTTCTACACGATAGAAATCGCTGTATACCACTGTAACCACTACATATACTAAGATGTGCGATAAAACAGTATTTGAAGTTACTAGTATTGTACATACATACACATATCTTTAATTGTATATATATATATATATATATATATATATATATGTAATTATTCACATAACGTTGATGTTTATTCAGCATTATTGGTAGATCATCTATATATATATATATATATACATTGGGAGAGAAAAAGAGTATATGTGCCGACACGTCATTCGCGCGTACGAATGCGTCTACGACTGGTATCTGTGTACGTTTGGGGCGGCCTCACGCTCAGCGGCAACAGCGGCGGCAACCGCGTCAGCAGCGGCAGCAACATTAAACAGTCGTAAAAAGGCGGTCCTCACTGTGGGCTGACTGCGGCTGTGTGGTGTTTCTGTATCCTGGGGCAACGTGCCAGCTGGACCGTGCGTGGCCATTGCGGCGCCGTCTGTATTGTTACTGTTGACGTCGCCACCTTCACCGCCGTCGCTGCTGCGGTTGCTCTATGTGGTTGTGGTTGTTGCTGCTGTTGCTGTTGCTGCTGTTGCTGGTGAAGTTGTGCCGAATGCCGTCCGACCCTCCGAACCTCCCTCCCTCCCTCCCACATTCACTGGTACAGTCACTGCCAGAAGCAGCGGCATCACGCACGTAGTTACATATACAAACAGATAGAAATATACCGCCCTAACGGCGACGACGACAAACCGTCGGACACGTCGTCTGGGGATCATTCCTACTTCGACCGAGCGGCCGCGCTGCGAAGTCAGTCCACAGTCAAAAGGAGGGAATGGTTGTTGGAGGGGGCGGCGTCGGGGGGGGGGGGGGGGGGGGGGGGGAGTGGAACTTCGCGGCGGATCGTCTTCGTTTGTGCCTCATATCACTTTGCCTTGTTCCTCTCTCTCTCTCTCTCTCTTTTGCCTACGAATGCTCTCTTCTTTGGCTATCTGCTCTGTCCAGCCGCCTGTAGCAGCCATGGCCGTCGTCGCTGACGTTGACGGCGTGTTCATCTCTCTCTCTGCATTATCTTCGTCTCTCTCTCTCTCTCTCTCTCTCTCTCGCTCCTTACTTAGTGAGCACAGCAACCTCAAAACGACGAGAAAGACAATCATCATTGTGT
Source organism: Dermanyssus gallinae (assembly GCA_003439945.1). Lineage (NCBI taxonomy): Eukaryota > Metazoa > Arthropoda > Arachnida > Mesostigmata > Dermanyssidae > Dermanyssus > Dermanyssus gallinae. Next base: position 77,298 of record QVRM01005395.1, on the reverse strand, counting down.
GCGTCTGAGCGGATGTGTTATGAGTGAATGTAAACGTATATATATATATATATATATATATATGCATATGGGGTGTGGGTCTCATGATGCAGCGAGCGATCGTCACCACCAACACCGTCGACCGACTGACGGACGGACCGACTGTTTGTGGCGGTCGCTAACCCGCTAAAGCTCCTGCTACAACAATAGCAGAAGACGCGGGAACAGCGGCCGCAACACCGCTAAAAACGCTGTGTGACGGCAGCGGTGCCACCTCCGCTAAAACAGCTGCCGTTGCCATGGCGACAGCCGCGCGCGCTAACAGTAGTTGAACATCAACAGTCGAAAAGGCATTCGGCAGTAGTCGGCGGGCAGACGGCCGATTTTCCTCGTCGTCATCATCATCATCATCATCATCGTCAGCATCATCATCATCATCATCATGAGCATATTATATGCATTCACGATATGCCTGCTTCTGATACCGCTGTACTTGCCGCTACTGCTGAGGGCTGTGCTCCGCGCGTATTCACAGACAGACCGACCGACCGACCTTCTACCGTACAGACCATCGTCGTAAGCGTCAACGTAAGCGAGCAGCAACAGCAACAGCAACAACATCAACAACAGCAGCAGCAACAACAACAACAGCGTACGTGCCTTCAGCCAACAAATTCACGCCGGCGGTCCAGACGCGGCAACACGAACATCTCACGACAGTATCAATATTATAGGTATTTTTATATACATATATATATATATTTTTTAATATATTTATTACACGCTAAATGAACGCTATCGGCAGGAGCACGAGCAGCGGCGGCGGCAGCTGCAGCAGAAACATACGTAACATGCGCAGCCTAAGGCTGAAGGACATTGCCACACTGTCTGTTGAAAAAAGAACTGTCTTGAATTGGACCCCGCCACCCGAGTAGCTGGAAACGACGGAATCAAGCAGGAGACCGACGGCGTTTCCACCATCCACTGTCGAACGCATTTCGTCTTGCTCAACATCGCTAGAAAAATTGTTGCAGCAAATGTTGGAGACAACCGGCAACGTAATGAGGCTCTGTTGCTTTGGTTTACAGCACCTAATAGCTGATTGAGACTTGATTCAAAGCCATGCATAGTTGCACCCACCGAAACGGTTGCGGCGTCGTGGAGGTCACGACAAAAGACAGGTAGTGAGTATCAGATGGGTGGTCAAACGAGGAACCCGAAAACAAACCAACTTCATTCACTTCTATGAGCAGTTCGGATTCGACGAATATCCGCGAGTGAGAAGCGCAGCGACAATAACTCATCTGGCTGCTGCAGCTGTGCGCCAATAAACCACAAACGCATCTATCTATTTAACTATTTATCTCAATGGTAAGTCGGCCAACCGAGCCATAAGCAACGACGAGTGGTGAGGTTGGTCGTGGCCGTGAGGCGAGGCGAGATGGCTGAGGTTGCTGAGGTTGAGAACGAGATTGAAGACCACCTAGTGCACTAGTGATTATACATCGCTCTCCGGGGGGAGGGGGTGGGGGAAATCATATGTTAGAGTATCATAGCCTCTCGGTAGGTGGCCTCGGTAAACGCCAAACGGCAACAACAGCAACCGCAGCAGCAGCATCAGTCTCAACGACAGCCGACGAAGCATATGTCGTCGTTGAGGTCGTACTCATCGTCGTCATCATCATCATCGTTGCTGTATAAACACAGAGACCAACTTCACACACAAATACTCAGCTCTCTTAGGTTAGTGGGCACTCAGCCGGCCAAACACCTACCTATCCAACCAACCAACCAACCGGGCAGCCACCCACCCACAAGTACACACTCTCTGAGACACATACATCTATGTGTTGAGACAGATACCTATACATATGCATACACCTATATATACACCACATACACAGTCACTACCTATACATATACAGCCATCCATAGAGAGAGAGAGAGCGAGATAGAGAGGACATACGTTCAGGATACGATTTTGCGCGTTCTCTCCGTCTCTCTCTCTCTCTCTCTCTGTTGAAGAAGCTTCTTGAGTGTGTATTCGCTCTTCTTTTGCACACTCACATCCTCTCACCTTCTTCTCCACCTCCACCCCCCCCCCTACTACTACACTCCGTCCTGCATGCGGCGTAAGCGACACTCAGTCAGGGAGGGGCACGCCCGCACGCAGTTACCTGCTCGCGAAGCTTGCGATATTGTCGTCAGTTCAAAAGTGTCGTTGTTGTTGTTACTGCTGTTGCTGCTGTCGTTGTTGTTGTTGTTGCTGTTGTTGTCATCGCCCGTCCCGTTGCACCCAGATCCTCTCTGCGCGTCTTCTGTCGGTTGCGGTGGCGTGCAGATCATCTCGACACAGGGTCAACAACAGCAGCAACATCCACAACAACTGTCTCGGCGTTTCTCTGCAACCGACCTCCCCCTCTACGTTCTCCTCGTTGACGTCGTCATCGTCATCAGTAGAGGAAGTAGAGAGAACCGATCAAGGATGAGGACGGCAGACGCTCGACGCTCAGACGGATGAAGGCAATAATAATGCGGGGGGAGGGGGTGAGGGGGGCGCGACGGTAACTTGAGGTGACAGTGGACGTAGCCGTTGTCACCGACGCTGAGGTCAATGCACACATATATATATATATATATATATATATATATATATATAGATATGCATATGTGTATGTATAGATAATCTGTGTGTCTGGTGGAGTCTGTGTATGTATGTATTCATACAACACGTGAGCATCCATGAGATGTTTTATGTTTTAAAACAAATATTTGTCTCGAGACATCTGCGTTCAACCGACCGATCGACCGACCGCCAGAGCAACAAACACCGGTTGGCTGGCTGCCGTCAAATCGTCATCTTTGTCGTTGTCGTCGTTCGAATCTCCTCGGCAGCGGCAGCAGCAACGGCGACAATGGGCTAAAAGCGACAGCGACGACGACGACAACAACAACAGCTACAGCAACAACAACAGCTACAGCAACAACAACAACAACTACAGCAACAACAACAGCAACAACAGCTACAACAATAATAACAACAACAAGAGCAGCAAGAGGCAGCAGTAACAGAAGCAGCAGATCTTCTCTGGCTTAGTGGCTGGTGTGTTTGTGTTTGCATACCTGCTGCTGCTGCTGCGGCTGCTGTTGGTGGCGGTTTGTTAGGTAGCTTGATAGGTGATGGTAGCTAGATAGATCTCTATGCGTCTGCGAGATATGACTACTCTGCACGTAAACTGCAGTAGTCATAGTCGTGACAGATGTAGAAGTTGTCGTGCGTGGCTGCGGTAGTTGTGGCTCTACGGTAGCTCTGAGGACGACGATGATGATGATGATGATGGGGAGGAGCAGGAGGAAAAGGTGAGGGAGAAGGTGAAGAAGAACAACTACGGCGAGGTGAATGAGGAAAACAGGAAGAACGAAGAACAGAAGAGAGGCAGGAGAAGCAGAAGAAAAAGAACAAGAGGAAAAGTACGAAAACTTTGAGCGCTAAGTCTCAGCAGCTTACTCAGCAAAGCGTAGAAGATCTCTCGCTTTTCGCGGTTATGGTCTGCTTCATTGTCAGTTTCGTCCTCATCGTCATCATCAGCATCATCATCATCATTATCCTGACCAACACCACTTCCCCCGCTATCACTACTACTACCACTACCACAGTCGTCTTTATATACCGCATCGTATCGAACAGAAGCAGCAGCAGCGCCATCAACAGGAGCAATAACAACAGCAACAACAACAACAGAGCAATAACTATGGAAGCATCACTCCCTTAAGGTCATGGCGGCTGTCCCATTGCGTTGCTCAGTTATTCATCCGCAAACACGCACTCATATATATATATATATATGAATATATATATATATATATATATATATATAATGAATATATATATATATATATATATATATATATATAATATATATATATATATATATATATATATATATATATATATATATGAATATATATATATATCTATATATATGAGAGAGAGAAAAACGAATATGTGTATGTGCCCAGGCTTGCACGTTCGGTCCATTAATATACGCTGTTGCTGCCTGTCGGTAGCGATCAGTTGGCTTCAAATTCTCCTCCATCTCGTTTTCACCTTCGTCTTTGTCTCGAATGCGTGCGGCATCCACAACAGCCGAATAGGTAGGTAGATAGATAGATTAATAAATGGATAAACAGACAGGCACACACACATTATCATGACCCAGATCACCATCGTCCCCAAGATCGTCCTCATGGACATCAATACTCCACTATTGTCACTATTATTAGTTATTTTCTTTCTATTGTTGTTGTTATTATTATTATTATTATTATTATTACTACTATTATGATCATTATCAACATCGTTCTCATTCTCGTTATCGTTGTTGTCTCCTTCATCAGGTCCGCCTGTTTGACGCTTGTTCTAGTGGCCACAGTAGTAGTATTAATATTAGTAACAGTCAAAGAGGACACTTCCTGAAGTCGCCGATGAAGTCTAGAGACCTGTGGAGCTCTGTACGATATTGGTGACAACGACGACAGCGATGATGGTGGTAATGATGGTGCTGCTGCTGATGATGATAATGATAGGCGAATAAACAAATTTGGTCTTTCACAGTCAGAGTGCAGTTAGTCATTGTTCCACACGACGATCCGTGCGTCCGTCCGTCCATCTGCGCGAGTCTGCGTGGTGTCGTTCTGTGGGTGTCAGTCTACCTACTTGCCAGCAAGTACCTTTCCTTCGTTGGCTCTGTCGTGTGAAGCAAACATCTTCGAGAGTTCAAGGCCCTGCTCTCAAAACAACGTGACGAACGGTGTCGAGGAGGACGACGACGACGACAACAACAGCAGCCCTAAGCACCTCAACAAAACCTCAGCTTCATGGCTTCCTCGATTCTAGACGGTGTCTGTCATCACCTCAATCGTGGAGCATCTCAGCAGTCCATTCCTTGGCAAACAGTAGGCGACTTCTCACGAGAAACGCCGGTGTCTGCAAATAACAGCATGTCTACTGCTGTAGTGGCCAAATTCGTCTCGAATGCCAGATGATGATGGTGCTGGTGCAGATGCTTATAGCACTTTTACGAAGGAGGAGTAACGTTGTACCCACAGTGAATGGGCAATTAACTTACTTAAGTCCCCGTAGTGTTTTAGAATCTGTTGTGCGCTCGTTTGTACATTCACAGCTGCAAAATTGGGTAAAAATTAATTATTAATAATAATAATAATAATAATTTATCTCTAAACTATTCAATAGACAAACGGCTAGACGCGCATAGGATATAAAAAAGGACGTATATGAAGATACAGAAGCTGACGACCCGAAATTACGAGCCAGAAAAGGAACGACTAGAGAGAGAGAGTCTTACTAACTTGAGAGCGTTACTCGAAGATTTTAGAGTGCACACAACAGATTGTCGAAGTTAACGTAAACGAGAGCGAAAGCTAGAGCTAAAACAGTGAGCTATATATTGAGAGAGAATAGAAGAGGAAGACACAGAGAGAGAGAGTGCGCGAAAAAATGGCGTGCCGTTTTCGGGGGCTGACACCGCTGTTGCTGCTGCTGCGTTAAATACGTTCTACTGTGTGTTGCCTGCCGTCCCAGGTCTAGCGTGTTCGGTTAAACGTTGTCTACTCGGTCCAGATGGTCAGCAGCCTCAGGGAGCGGATTGGACGCCAGCAAGCGAACGGGAGAAACAGTAGGAAGAAAGTGATGCGCCTGGCGGTTCAGACTCAGCATCGGCTTATGTAGCGTTTAACATCGGCAGCAGAAGCAGCAGCAACAACATCCGCAGAAACAGTAGCAGCAGATGATGATGCGGCAACAGCAACATCAATGACGTTCGGAGGGACAGAGGCCGACGACAGCCAACTAGCCAGCCAGCGAGCAGCAAACAGAGTTAGGAAGCAACGTCAAAGAGCTAGAGGGGGGGGGGAAAGAGAGGCAGATATCTACATATATATATATATATATATATATATATATATATATATATATATATATATATAAGTAGAGAGAGCCCGGGAAGGTGCAGAGCCATATCTCAAGTTTCGGTGTCGTTCGGAGGCTTGCGTCGTCGAGGCCCACGTTAGACAAGCGACGTTTGCTCGTCTGCGTGCTAGATAACTACCAACAAATATGATGCGACGGCTATTCGCCTCATTGTCATCATCATCGTCGTCGTCGTCGCCGTCGTCATACGCTATCGTAGTTTAATAACAAATCAACACGATGACGACGATGACGACGACCTCCAAACCAACCGTAAGTAGCGTGGGAGTTGGTTAGGGATGGCTCTACAAAGGTTGGCGACGAACGAACCAAGAAAGCAGCGCCCGATCGAAGCTCGGGGGTCTTCCTTCGTTCAGTCAAGCCTGCAACAAGCTAAACACTCACCCCCGCACCCACCTAGAGAGAGAGAGAGAGTGACTGCTTTCTTGAGTACCAGTATAGTCATGCAGTTTGTGTCGCTGTGCCCGTCACGATGTTATCCGACCACGATATCTGTTGGAGGCAAATCCTGTATCGCGCTGACCAAGTACAGAACGTCTGTACGGTGCACCACTGTACTGAGGATGTTGGCTATTGCCGATGTAGCTTTCTCGGCGGCTCGCGTCTTTCCGTGTCCAGGGCAACACAGACGTCATCGTGACAGAGACAGTAGGTCTGTGTTTTTTTTAATATATATATATATATATATATATATATATATAAACCACAATAGGACCGGATCCCGGCAAACAATACGCTCAAAACGTGAACCAGCCAGGCAGCGTTGCGTAACTGAACGCGCCGCTAATCCAGCTTGCCGAGTCTACGCGAGTCTACGTGTAGTCGAGAGGTCGACCTCGCTGGCCTCTTCTGCGTCTACCGGCTGCTTTCTGCGGTGCGAGTTTGCTGGAATGAAACATAGGGACGAGAGTCTGGCGGCGATGATGATGATGATGATGCTGATACCGATGATATCAATGGCACGTCGTCGAGATGAAACGAGTCGAAATATCGCTACTTGAGCTTCCTGAAATGAGTGACTCGAAGTCGTTCGTTTCGAGTTCATTTTTGCTGGGCGTTCAATTTGTGCCGGGCTTTGTGATGCGCGGTTGGCTGCGATAAAGGCCGTGGTCGTGGGTCGTGAGCCGTCGGTAAGACGACGAAACAAACAGATAAACCGATCGATTCATCCATTCATCCATCCATCGAGCGAGCGATCGTTGGATAGATCGAAAGAAAATTAAGCCCATCGCGGCGCGATAATCACTATCGCAGCAATCCGATGAAGTCGTCGCCGTCGTCGTCGACACTACTGGTACCGTCGTCAAGATTGCTGGTGTAGATGTCGCCCTATCTGAGAACGTGAACTTCACCTAACCACCACGACAACGACTATAATGTGACAATAACGCCATCAGCAACAACAACAACATTAACAACATTAACAACAACAACATCAGCCGCCACCATAGCAGTAAAACCGGGTACAACAGTAACAAGAACAATAATAACAGTCATAATAACGACGACAACTGCAACAACAACAACGATATTATGAACAACGTCAATACGAGATGCAAAAACAACAATAAACAAAGTAGCGGGCCGTAAACTGGGAGAACGACGTTGCTGTTGCCATTGTTGTTGTTGTTGTTGCTATTATTGTTGTTGTTGTTGTTGCTGCTGCTGCTGCTGCTGCTGCTGCGGATATTCGTCGTTCGAGAATCCTCCCAGCATCAAAAAAATCTGTTTCAGTCACACATAGAGACATACGCAGAGAGACACACACTGACTCACTCACTCACACACACACACGCTAGACAAATAGATATCAGCTGCCAGCACCGAGCGCGCTTTTCGAGACACAACGGGCAAACAACAGCAACAACAGCGATACACACACACATAGACAGACACAGAAACACACAGTGAAAATGGTTTGAGAAACGATGACAAAAAAAAAACGACAACAATGATGCCCCTGATGATGTTGCCCCTGACGAGAGCGACGTTTACGAAACGCGACAATCTTTGTTCGACTTCATCGATCTTCGTCCATTTGTGCTCGTCTTTTCTCTCTGTCTCTCTCTCTCTTTCTTACTCTCGCTTAGGCGTGGCTTCTATGAGACCGCGACTGATCGGGGGCGTAAGTTGTTGCTGCTGCTGCCTGGCCGCCTCCAACACAGTGTTAAAGTCTTCAGTGGGGGGGGGGGGGGGGGGGGGACGGGGGCTTCAGAGGTCGAGCTTAGTTTGCCACACCAACAACCACTTGATTCTAGGCCCACTGTGATGATGTGACTGATATGTTCAGGCGTTCTCTGTTTTCTGTTGGTTGAACAGAACAGAACAGAAGCAGATGTCGGTGATGGGTGGTGATCTGTGGAGATATAATAAGGCTCAAGTCAAGCAGCGGTGTCGCCAACGCCGCGCGAATTCTCTTTATCTCTTTCGTTATCGTCGCCTATCTATTATTATGATGATGATGACGATGGCGATGGCAATGACGATGACGACAATGATGATGATGATGAGAATGAGAAGGATGGCGTTGATGATGCTGTTACTTCTGCTGTTTCCTCTTGCTGATGAGCGCGGCCTCAACGGAGTCGCTGGTCACATTCAGATGCTAAATGCTGAATGCTGCTGAACCGTCGACAGCTCTTTCAACGTTTTCAGCGGTCTGCCCGTTCGTGCTAGTTAGTTCTCGGGCTTGACCGTCACCGTATTGCTCTGGCTACTGGTGTGTGTCTACTGCTACTGCTGAGGCTGTTGCGGCTACGACGCGACCAGCTTGCGACTTCGGGCGGCGACTTTTCGATTGCGACCACGCCGACGCCAAGTACGCTGGCCAAACTCATACTTCTGCCCTACGACCGGGACCGGGACAACGACGTTTGGTGCTTCTGTTGTTGTTGCTGCTGCTGCTGCGGCTACTGTTGCTACTATGACGACGACGCCGACGACTACTATTACTACTACTACTACTTCCATTCCTACTGATACTGATACGCGTGCGGCAAAAACGATTGAATCGAATTGATCGATCCATCCACATCGCAGCACGCCAGCGGCGGGGCATATCGGTCGCGCTGTCGATACTGTGGCAGTTGCCGTCCGGCCCGTCGCCGCCAACAGAAGCCGAATTGGCTTCTGATTTATTTATACTCGATATATATATATATATATATATATATATATATACATATGTATATATACATACGTGAGTGTTTGACTGTTTTTAGTTGGCATGGTACGTGGCGTCGACGATCTACTTTGTCGGATCTGATATCTCGCGGCGCCGATATGCTCAAGTGGGCAGTCTTAAAATTAGCAACGAAGCAGCGAAGACCGAACGCTAACGAAAAGACAACGACTCAGATATAACGACCGAAATGTCGCCGCAAGAAAAAGCAACAACAGCAAAAACAACAACAACAGCAGCAGCTCCATTACCGCGACGACGACGACCAAAGTTGCCGACTCTTACGTCTATCATCGTGACGAAGCGAAAGGTTTCGGTTGTTGTTGTCGTTGTTGTTGTTGTCGTCATCGTCGTAAGTTACGGAGGTGTAGAAGGGCGTCGACCATGGCACTAAATGTTTAGTCACAACAACTTCACCGTGGCCTCCCCTCCTCGGAGAAGCGTAGATTACCCTCGACAAGCTTCTCGTTCTTCTTCAACTACTACCAAACTCGTACTCAGCAGCAATGCCGACCTCCGGAGCCGACCGACCCACCCATAGGCAACACAGTGGTTGGTTGGCGTTTGATACTCTTCATTTGATCTTCTTCGGCGCTCTGATCGTTTCTCTTCAGATCATTGGTGGGTGCAGATGCATCCAGATTTCTACCCGAATCGGCTCGCATATCTCGAACGCGTCAAAAAAAGATGGACCAGCTTTATTACCAGTCAACTTTGTACCAGCCGGCGAACGGCGGCCTGTTGAGAACAAGCAGTATTTTGGCGATGCTTCTCCACCACGCATAAGCGAGCCAGCGAGCTGCTCGTGATTAGACTTACAGGACTTGTCATCACTGTGTGAACAGCTCTGTTTGTTGTTGCTGTTGTTGTTGTTGCTGTTATCGCCATTGATTTTACTATGTGCTAGCCGCAAGACAGCAAGCTGATGCAGCTGACCTAGTTTTGCACACAGCAAATAACACAGTACGGTGGTGGAAATATAGCCAAAACATCATAATGACTACCCCATCGACCTGGCCTGTCATGCATGTACAATGTATGCGTGTCCCCACAGCTTGTCACCAACGACATACGATCACTGCGTTGTTCTCGAACTTAATACGCTTAAAGAGACAGAGAGAAGAGTACCTACCTATAATATACACCAACCCATTTGGTCCCCATTCGCCAAATGCTTGCCTGATTTTAAGCACCAAACGGCCTAACGCGAATGCCAAGGCCAGAAAGGGCAGGACAGCAGCAGCAACAACAACAACAATAACAATAATAACAACAACAACAACAACAACAACAACAACAGCAATAACACCAACAACAACAACAAGTTCCCCATGCAGCTTGAAACGGTTGGCCACGAATGACACAGCGATTTTTTGGGCAGCCAGCCAGTAAAATCAGCAATGGCGAACAAGCGCAGTCATCTTCAATAGTAATAACGATAACAGTGAACCTATAATTCTTGCCGCTTCGGTTATTGCTGCTGGTGCTGACACGGTTGCTCGCCCGGTGGACATCATGTCGCGTATTATGTACTATTACTACTACTACTACTACTACTACGACGGGTCCTACAACACTGCCTGAGTGCGAGCGGGCAGCGAGTGCAGGCAAAGGGCCTAGGCCAAAATGGTCCTTATGGGCAACGGACAGGCGTGCCTAGAACAGGCCGGCAGGCAGACAGACAGACAAACCAACCAACCAACCAACTGGCCTACCACGCGAGTATTTATTGTTGTGACTTTCGAATGCACCCATAGGCAGAATGTCATTGTTATGCCAATGTGGGTGGAGACCGTAGCCGGCGACGTGCATCCAACGAGTGGGTGAGCGAACAGAGAGAGCTATATATACATATATATATATATATATACCTTGATTTAGCTCTGACCCTTCCCACGTCCCTGCACCCTGCTGAACCCACCCACGTAGTCGTTGGGTTTTTTCTCTCCTAAGTGCCTTTGCCTGTGTTGTTACTATGTATCGCATTACTACTGCTGCTGCCGCTACGTCGTCTACCACAACGAAATAAGTCATGCTTCTACAATTACAACAATAACAACTGCTTCTACAACTTGTACATCATCCACACCACTAGGATTATGCGGCGTGCGCCAACTGTCTTCTCGTCTCTCTCTCCTAATATATGTCTGTATATACTTATATATGTATCTCCATCTCTCTCTCTCTCTCTCTCTTTCTCTCTGTTTCTCGCTACTTTGCTTTGTCGTTTGTGCATACTACTACTACTACTACTACCATTATACGTCGCGTCGCTAGCCCTTCAATCGTGCAGAAGAGAGACGGCATAATTCCTATGTCACTTTAGCAAGCTAGCTTAGCTTAGCGTAACAGAGGCGTGACGGAAACAGAGAGCCACAGAGAGATTGGTGGAGAGACATCACAGAAAAGTCGAACTGTGCTGGCTCGGACTAGAAATAGAAATGGGGAGGACCTGTCGGCGGCAGTGGTGTCAGTTTTTTTGGGGCCGTATGCCTGCCTCATACGCGCGCGAATGTTCCCCACCTTCCTTCAGTACCGTCTCCGATGTATACGATAGAGTACGCCCTGTGTGTGCCCCCGATGACAACCGACTCTTTCACTCTACGCTACGGCTTGCTATACGTGACCATGGCCACAATTCGTCGTCGTCGTGACGTGAGGCCGCCATATTTGTATGGACGCCACGATGGTAGGGCCCTTCGGTGAGCTCATGTAAAGCTCGCAGGGTCGGCAATGGGGGGGGGGGGGGGGGCTAGAAGATGAACGTTGTGTTGCTGCTGTGGTTGTCGCAGTTATTGTTCTTGTTGTTAAAGTGGTTGTTGTTTGTGTCGTTGTTGTAGAGTTCTATACTGGGGGCTGCATAGCTTGCACAGGATTATGTTGACGTTTTACTGGTGTTATTGTTGTTGTTGTTGTCGATGTTGTAGATGCTATCATTGTTGTTGTTGTTGTTGTTGTTGTTGCAGATGCTGTTAATGTTGTTGTAATCGTTGTTGTTGTTGTGCTGCTATTGTCGATGTCGTCATTGCCATTCGGCCTACGTGTACCTACACGGTTACCGAGCGGTGTGGACAGGCATTGTGCTGTGTTCCTCTTATGCAGACAGCAGGGTTATGCCGTTTGCCCCTGGCACACTCGAACTCTCGGGCTGCGAGAGTTGACGTTAGGGAACGACGTAAAGCGTCGACGCCGGTTCCGACAACCGGCCGATTCGACGTCTATCCTGGCTCCCCCCCCTTCCCTGACGCGTTGGACGTCAGCCGAGGACAAGCAAGATGGACGACGTGCGACCGCCGTTACGGACAGTTGCCTGCTGCTGCTGTTGCCGGCCCGGCGGTGAAGTCCGGCTCACACTCGAGGACCTCAACGATCTCGAGGACGGGGCGGCGTTGCGAGCACGGCCCAGCGATCATCGGTCACTTCCTTCAGTATGCTTCTAGCGTGAGCACTCACTCCTACTACGATTATTACTGTTATTTCTATGAATGCGACGTCGATTCGACTACGAGTTGGTAATATTGCTACGGTCCTCACAACTACTGTGCGTTTTGTCTTGGGACTACTGCATCTGAAGCTCCTGCTGCAGCTGTAAGTTACTACTTGGGATTTCGGTGCTACTAATCGTTGACACCTACATATATATATATATATATATATATATATATATATACATATATGCAGAATGCATATATATGTACAGAACACCCTAAAAGCCTTGCTAGGACCTCATTAGAAATCGTAACGCGCGTGCTCATACCTGTGAACCGAAAGACAGGCCCGCATCTCTGTGTCGTTAGTCAATGTTAATTACGTGCGTGTCAGTGAGTGACGTAGAACACGTTGTGTCGTAGAATATTAATGAACTCGTTTGTCTAGCTCGCATTGTAGTTGCTGGTGCTGCTGCCGCTGCCACCGTCAGCATCTATAGACGCCCTCTTCGTAGCCCGAGAGCACAACGGGGCCGAAGAAAAACTATTCGTTTTAGCGTTCCATTTAGGTCCGCCTTGGCTCCGGCCGACGACGACGACGCCCCCGCCGTAGCAGGCGGCGATCAGGTTGCATTTTGTGCCAACTCGCGCACCGAATCGGCGTCTCCTCGCGTTACGCCAAGCATGGAGCGTGGCGTGTCGTATGCGTTACGTCGGCCAGTGGTAAGTGCGTGGGCCGGGTGTCGAATCTGCCAAATGTTTTTCGCCTTTGCTTCGTCATAGTTGTAACAATAACAACGATAAAACAACTAACAATAACAACGATGGTGATGATGATGTGGATGATGATGACGATGACAGCAATAATAGGTACAACTACAACAACTTCAAGACTTAGAACAAGAACTACGACGACGACAACAACAACAACAACAACAACAATAGCAACATTGTTTCTTCCATTTTCATCCATCCAATCTCGCCCGCCGTAGTAGCCTTAGCTGTTAATACTAATACCCCAACAAAACAATAACGTAAGGAGAGAGAAGCGAAAAATGCCCCCTACATAATGGTGAGCGATGACGTACAGCGCCCAGCAGAAGACAACTTCAAGATTGAGATTGAGCAGGTGTGTACAAAGCGATGCACGACGATGTCGGTCAACGTGGAGGTCGAAATAAGATGGATATGCGTATATATATAAATAAATATATATATATATTTATATATATATATATATATATATATATATATATATGCACAGCAAACCCACAGACGCAGGAGTGTTGAGCGAAAATCGAGCACGCTGGAGAAGCTCGCGTTCGTTCGATGGCCGCGCACTGAGTAACTCCGATGTGCGAGAACGATTCGAAGGATTTACAATCGTGTGTCTACCGCCTCGCTAGCCTCGAAATACGGAGCGCGCGGAACAGAAAAGCAGAGAACGCAAGCAAGCGAGTGCGCGAGAGAGGGGGAGAGAGAAATAGACTTAGAAAGAAGGGCGTCGGGGGGGGGCGGGGGTGGGGGGGAAGTAGAGCAATATAAAGATGCAGAGATCAAGAGACGAGAGCCTAGCAGAGTAGCACAGAGGGAGGCGGGGAGAGATGGAGGGTATGGATGTGGGAGATTGACGACGACGACGACAATGACGACGACGACAATAACGACGACGACAACGACGACGACGACGACGACTATGGCAGCAACAGCAGCAGCTACATCGGCGTTGCCAGCTACAGCCGCTCGTTGGCAGCGCGGCAATGACGTTTGCGACTTCAAGAGCAACCTCACCTCGGCCGGGCGAGCGGTCGGCCGGTTTGTTAGTTCATCTCTGCTGGACAAACCTCAGCCATTGCCATCGTTGCACGAACGGACGGACGCATGACATGCAATAGCGGGCGCACTGATGGGCTAGCGTTGGCGCGGCAGCGCTGGCTTTAGAAACCGCCCAGTTTAGTAGAGAAGAAGTAGAAAAAGAAGAAGATGACAAGCAAAGAACCATTGTGTCTGTGTGTGTGTATCTGCCTCGGCCACCGCCTCGACCACACGGTATGACAGTAGTAGCAGCAGCAGCAGCGTGGTGATTTTACCATCATCAAGCGAACAAAGATATGCAAGCACGCACACACACCCCGCATAACAAAAAGGAGGAATGGAGGAAAAAAGCCTCACCGCAGGTAAAACTAACGGCAGCAGCGGCAGCAGCGGCAGCAGGAGTGTGGAGGGCTACAATGGCAACCATCCACACTGTGCAATGAGCTGCGAAATTGGGAAATTTTCTCAACAACACCGAGCGACAGTTTGGATTGTCTATTAGCCACAACGGCGGCCTTTTTTAGTTTCATAGTCAGTCGACCAGCGCCGCCGCCGCCGCAGAGGAAGAGACAAAACCATTGCAACAACGCCAGGTAACGGCTGAATACCAGACGCCACCACGAGGCTTCACAGGTCTATATATATATTTATATATATATATATATATATATATATATATATATATATATATATATACATATATTGAGAGAGAGATAGCTCAAAATCGGCGGAATACTTAAACCGCAAGCTTAAAACTATTCACGCTTTTATACACATATGGAGAGAGGAGGGGGAGATATAATTAGACATATTAAACCTACCAAAATGTTGTGTCGATATTTTCAGTGATACTACTACTACTACTAATCACGATAAGAGTGGTCACTGTGGGCATGGTGGTGGTGGTGGTGTGTTTATTTGGCACCTCCGAACCCCTGATGATTTGGTGGACCGACGAACGACGTGTTAAAGGCCAACCAACATGTCTCCGTGTGTGTTGTGTCTGTATGTCACTACGATCGCTGCTGGCAAAGGAAACCAAACCGCACGCACAATCACATTCATGTGTGCACATAGAGATGGACATATGGACACGCAGAGTCATCGAGTAAACGAGAGAGAGAGAGAGCGAAATTTAAGAGCAAGGAAGAGAGATGAAAGTGAGAAATGGACAAGAACGATAGCACAGCGGAGGAGGAAAGGAGAACATACGAACACACATGAACAAACCAGTCGTAAATTTCAATACTTCAATACAGGCGTTTCGGTTTTCGACGACTCTCGAGCGACGATTCTTCTTCGTCTTTGTAGTAGTTTATAGTAGTGGTCGTATTAGTAATAGTTGTAGTAGTAGTAGCAGCAGTAATAGAAATCTTAGCAGTCGTAAGCAATTGTAGGGGTAGTTGAGTAAGAAAAGTCATTCTCTCTCGCTCTCTGCTTCACCGCTAGAAGGAGTAAAACGAAAACTGCGAACCGATCAAGCAGAGCTAACAGCTACCGGATCGGGCTATTATCACCACTGGCGATTGCGCCGATGAAATCGGTCAGGTTGAAAATACGCCGTCACCGCCGCCTGTATGAATACAGCCACACGGTCCCACGCAACAACTTTATATATATATATATATATATATATATATATATATATGTGAAGGGAGGAAAGAGAGGGATGCATTGGTGCAATCATTGCGACCACCGCACAGCACTACTAATCGGTGCACCGCGGTGCAATGCTTTGCTTTATTGTGTGTGAACTTTGCACGAGCTGCGATCGATTTTCGATCTGTCTGACTGTCTGTCTGTCCATCAATCTGTCCATGCGGCGTTTTTCTTCTTCTTCTTCTTTATCTGCGGCGAGAAAAGCGACGTGCTTTTCTCGCCGCCGCCGCCGCCGCCGGTCATGTTGAGTGTGCGCAAAAACAGACAGGAGTCACCGGTGCGGTGGTAGCAGTCTTTATAGTGAAGGGCCGATTGCTTAAAGCATTCTTGTTTGGGTTCTGGTTGTTGCCGATGTTGTTGTTGTTATTGCTATTGCTCTTTATCTTATTCTTGCGGTGGCAATATTCAGCCTCTCTCTGCCTAGGCTTTCGTTTAAGTTATCCCCTCTAACGCTTTTACTCTCTCTCTCTCTTCCTTTCTCTCTCACTCCGTTCCTTTATCCATCTCGTTGTCTGTTTTATTTTACTACCATTGCACGATATATATATATATATATATAGAGAGAGAGAGAGCAAACCAGCCACACAAAGCGACGGAACAAAAAGAAACAGGCAGGAAAGCAGAATTCGAGAGAGCACACATGAGCGAGTAACTAATTGTTAATTTACACCTTCACTATAAAAAAAAAAGGAGCTCGCGTGACTCGGGAGCGGCGGCCATTCACACACATACACACGTGCGCCTCGACTGCCTAAAGTCACAAAAACAGAAGACAAAGAACGAAAAGCCAGAAATCATTGGGCAGACAAATTGAAGTAAAGAGCCCTGGACCGCAGACGCTCTAGCTAGCGTCGGCTGGCACAGCGGATAACACGCTGACGACGCCCGGGGAACCCAATGGAACCCGACCTGGGAAATGAGGAGGTCACTCATCACTTGGGGGTTGTCTTGCAGAGCTCGCCTTCAGGCCCTTGTGGTAACAACAACATCTTGTGTGTGTGAATGTCGCTGATCTAGTACACTGCTAACAGAAGTTGTGCTATTCATAGGTGATTTTTCCGTGAGCATGCATTAAAACAGCTGGTCAGACTCACACGCCGCTATATATACAACAGGTAGACCAATATTTATATATATATATATATATATATATTTATATATATATATATATTGTTTTTCCGTTGATATGTGCTTTGACCTCGCATTCGGTATGTGTAGACATTGAAATAACCGTGAGGAACACACATGATTTTGAGGTACTAGTAATCCCATCGCGTGAAGATCTCAAACAAGTACGTAGATATCAAACCGACACAGGTGGGTGAAAATCGTCGTCGTGGTCGTCGTCATCCCTCACCGAGTTGGACTAAGGGAGTATTTGTCATCACAGGAGTGGTGGGTAGCCAAACCTAGCAGTAACGCTCTGCAGCAGCAGCAGCAGCACGAGAAGTTCAAGTAGTAATGTATAGACTCGATAGAGTAGCGTCGTGTAAGTTGGACGCCAGACCTCGTCACCGAGGACGCCGAGGCTGTGGCCGTGGTATTATCAGCTGTGATACGATGGCCAACAACAACAACGCTAACGCCAACAACAACAGCAGCCGCCACCGCTGTAGCAGCTCATAATGTACGTCTGTCCGCTGATCGTGTTCAGTACCGGTGCGTCGTCATCATTATGCGTGCGCGCATCATGTGGTACCCCACGGCCTCTTCCTAACTCTCTCCCTCTCTCTCGCTCGTTCTCTCTTTTGAGTGCTTTCTTTCTCTGTTTCTTTCGATCACTGGCTACCCCCCGCCCCCTCTCCTTCTCTATCTATCTCTCTCTCTCGCTCTGCATCTTTCTCTTAACCTATCTCTACACGTCCGCTCCCTCGGAACCTCCGCTCCCCTTCCCCCCCCCCCCCCCAGGTCCAAACGGAGACCCCTCCCAGTTTTCCTCCTCCTGCGCCGCACTAATCGGCGTCTTTGCTGCTTGGATCGCAGCAGCAGCACCAGCAACAGCAGCAACAGTAACAACAACAGCAACAACATCATTCGTATCAGTGAGAAAGGTGCGCTGGCGCTGTTTGTTCGTTCCTCGTTTCCTAGTAGAGTAGTAGACTGGTAGTAGTGATAGTAGTAGTAGTAGTAGTAGTAGCTTTATAATTGTGGCCATGGCGTTGTCCATGTTGTTTCATACATAGCTACAACACGAACCCCACAACGACAACGACGACGACGCCGACCACAATGATGACGGCGGCCGCGGCGGCGACGAAAATAACGACCATCACGATCACCACAACCTCCGCCGCCGATGCCGCCGCCGCTGCCGGCATCATCATCATCATCGTGATATCATAGTATATCTCTGAACACAGTGGGGCGAGCGGGCTGGCTGGCAGGCTGACACTGGTTGGACTACGGTATGGGGGGTGGGGTGCGGGGGGGGGGGTTGAGTGAAGCACGCCCGGATGTTCACGCAGATAGATGAACAGATGTCGTCTTCCTTCATCGTTCATCGTGAAATGCGACTCCGCCGCCACAACAGTTCGATGCAGTTCTCCAGCCCCCCATCCCCCAACCACAACAACCACCCCTCTCTCCTCTCTTCCCCATCTCCCTCTCTACTTCCTTGCCTTCTCTCTCTCATCCTCTCTTCCCCTCATCTTTCTCTGCCTCTGTCTCTTATCCTCTGTACGTCCGTCCGTCGGTTTGTCTGCCTGTTTATTTGTCTGTCTGTGGGTGGTGTCTGTCGGGTTTCTATGTCTGTCTATGTGTGTCTGTTCCTCTATGTCTCTCTGTGTGTCTGAGTGAACCCTCTGTCGCTGTTGTTTTTAACTACTACTACTACTATACTCTTACTATTGTTGTTGTTGCCGCCGCTGCTCCAGGCAATGTTTGAGTATGTGTGAGTGACGGGTTGTGTGAGTAACTAGATGAGTGAAATAAATGTATTATGACACACATGGAAATGCACAGACCCACGGGCACCAAAAAGAGACGCACATACACACACACAGATATAGCTAGACGGATGCAGGTAGGTAGATAAACGTGTCTATGTGCACATCACATGTCTGAATCCCATGTGCACATTAGCTTCGGCGTCGGTCAGCTTGGTTTCCTTTACCCCCCCATCTTTATCTTTATCTCTCTCCCTCTTCCTCTCGGTCTCTATAACTTAATGTTTGTTCGTCTTCGCCGTAGTTATCCCGCGCTTAAATTTCTTGTTTTTCGAAAGGTCCATCGCAGTATGCACATTACATTTATATATATCTATATATATAGATACGCCCTTGTGTGTAGCTGTTCACGTGGATGATATGCAGACTCAACTAGCCATCCATATGTTGTTGTTATGTTAACGTTATCGGATAACGAACGGATATGGCTGGTAGAGCTCTAACTTCGCTTTGCTGCCACTCTTCCCTTTGTCCACTGTCCCTGTTCCTTTTCGTCGCCGCCTGTCGCTTGACCGTTACCCTGAGGGTAGCGAGAAGAAGGAAAGCGATTTTGGCGAGCGATCCATTCGCCTGGTCCAGCCGTGGTTGGTTATTGCTGGCAGTGACGCAGTCATTGCTACTACTGAGCTAGGAGGACCCGGCCTCTAGCCAAAGCCAAGCCCTTCTTTTACAGATGGCCGATGATGATAATGATTATGCGGTTTTATATTCACACACACATGCCTACACATAGGTGGGCCTTAAGTAATGCAGCCCTCATTAATTGAATAAGCTTTTCCTATCCTACCTCAGGATCATGGCAGGTGATTCGGAATGTTCTCATTTGTTGTGACAATAATAACAATAATATCAATAATTGCTGCTGTATTCTCATATGTATTAGCAATATCGTTATTATTCATTCTCTTCTTCCTTTTCGTCCTGCTCTTACTCTCGAGTGTGTACGACCTATTCGTCATGCGTACGGCATGCGTAATGCTACTAGTTGGTACTAGGTGGTACATCTTATGCGCTACCCGACTGACATGGGCGTACCGTGTTACGCCCATAGGTAACGTCGACGTTGCCGCGTATCGTCGATGAACTGAGAGAATTATCAGTTGTTGCGGTTACTACGGTCTGCTTATGGCCGTCGCTTATGCCGCGCCCCGGCGCCACGTTGTACGCTGGCGTGGTGGGAATTTATTGGCTGGCTGTACGAGATTGTTTGAATGCGTTATGTTGATGTCACCGCTAACAGCATCAGCCGCATCGGTAAGAGCAGCACTAGCAACATTAGCAACAAAAGCAGTAGCAAAAAAAAAAACAACAACCAGAGTGATATCGATAGCAAGAACAGCAAAAAAACAAACAACAACAAAAATAAGAGCGACGACGACAACGACAACAAAAACAACAACAATAGCAGCAGCATTGACGAAGACACACGTTCGCATGACTCCATGAGATTCCTTGCGCGTCGTTCAAGACGGACACAAAGCTCTTGAGTAGGTGGTGTAGTGTCACACTTATCGGACCGACGGCAGCGGTCGGTCGTTGAAGCCGCTGCAGTTAGTCTTCAGTATGTCGCTTTTCGACTCGAGGTTCATCGCCGGCTTGGGGCGAACGGCGGAAACAACTGACAGCTTCATAGCTATGCAGGGGCCCTACCTCGGCTGGAGATTGCTGTTTCTTGAGCGGCGTCTTGGGGGTAGCGGGAGGGAAAGAAAGGGGATTGGGCAGACGCCACTCACGTGGTAAAGGCTGCGCCACCCCTAGATGGGCCGACTAGACGAAGGCCGATGAGGTGGGTAACTGAAGAATAGAAACTTCAGTCTGCCGACTATGTGTTGCTACGGGCATGGTACTGCTACCTCTAATAATGATAATATCAATAATAATAAATATTGTGTCTCCCGGCTGTCCATGTGGAAACCCACGCTCAAGTTCTCTTTCTCGACGACACAACAATCACGTGGCTCGTCGCTTAGCGCTACAGGCCTGGCTGACGTGAACAACGGCGTCAACAGCAACGTCACTGCGTGGGTTGCAGCCGATTGCGTGTTAAGATCTCAACTGCTCGATCTCTCAATTCCCAAGCCCCGAAGCCCCCAAGCTCGCAACAGTGATTTAGCGGCGGCAACACGAGTTCAAAACAGCACGCGGGAGTTTCTTCTGCGGCTTTTGATTTTTCCACTAAAAACAGAAATTCACACATTGTGCCTGAGATAGCGTATTGCAACCGAAAGAAAAGAGCGACTGTGCGCGACCCCACCACTGGAGGTTGAACAACAATAAACACAGCAATCGATCCTGCGACAGCGTCCAGTACTGTAACTGGACCATGCGCTGCAAAGCTTCGTAGAATCCTCTGTAATCGTTTTCTTATGGAAACCCACCTAACCTCTGTATTGCGGAGGATATACTGGAGGCGTGCGAACGGAGTCGGAACGAAGTCTCGACGTGTCGCGGCGTCTTTATGCGGACTCATTTTGAGTAGATATGTTCGTGTGTTTTTGGCGTGTGTTCGTGTATGAGTGTGTGTGTGTGCGTGTCTATAAATGTTCCCTAGTTGCGTCATATCAGTGCTGCACCTGATGGTGGAGATGATGATCGCACATAAATCGTAAAGAAGACCAAATACTGCTGTCGCATCTAGTGGTTCTGACGTCGTCGTCGTCGTCGCTGCTGCTGCAACTTCGAAGGAGCCAGGACTGACGATGACAATAACCATTATTTCTACAGTTATTTTCCGAAACAAACAAACACGCACGCGCACGACTATTACCGATCGGCTAGACTTGAAATAGTAATTTCCAAACATTTCTTGACAAAAAACGTTTTTTAGTTTAGTACAAGTGGCAATGAGAGGCGGGAGGGGGGAAGGGGGGTTTAGTAAAGCTAGTAATGGAGGTTGCAATAAACGTTGAGGATGAATAGCCGAATAGAGCAACCCTAAGGTGTGGTTTTCCTATACTGCTGCTTGTGCTGCATGTAACGATAAAGATGGCGTTGATTCTGTTAATGATGATGATGACGATGATGATGCCGGTGATGATGATGATGATACCGATGATGATGATGATGCTGATTGTGCTTAGTGTATGTATTATGATACGTGCCTTCGCAACGGCCTGCCGCAGCAGCAGCGGCAAACCTGTGTGTTTGAGCCGTCACCCCACCATTAGCCGCAGTGAGTGGGCCGTTCGTTAGTCGCGGTCATCACTTACATTGGCTTGGGTTAATGTTACAAATGACCAATTTCGTCTGCACGCTTGATGATTGCAGATGTGAAGTGTCGCGTCTTCTGCTGCTGCTGCGGCTGCTGCGGCTGCTGTTGCTTTTCTGTTTCTGTTACTTCTGCTTTTGCTGCTGTTGCTGCTGCTGTCCGTCGTACTGCGTTTGCTCTGGCTCGAATGTTGTGTCGTCGCAATCATGTCGGTCGACATAGACGGAAAAACGGTGGTGGCGATATTGCTATTCCTATTCCTGCTGCTGCTGTTGCCGCTGCCGTTGCTGGGAAGACGACTCCGATTACAACTATTATTATTATTACTATTACTACTACTGCTATTTGTATCTATGTCCCCGTGTGTTAGTGCGCGCAAGCACGTAAAAGAGAGAGAGAGAGAGGGCAGAGAAGAAATGGCCAATTTAAGAGAAATAGTGCCAAACTCGACAGAGATATACACACACACGCATATATATATATATATATATATATATATATATATAATATATATGTGTGTTGGTACAAATATATAGAGGGAGAGAAAATAAACGTCACCGTCGTCCGAGCAGCCAAGAGTCAAGAGCAGAGTAACAGCAGACAGACCGACCGACCGACAGACAGAGTCAGAGTAAGTGAGAATAAACTAACGAAGGCCCACCATCACCACCACCACCAGCAGCAACAACAGCAGCAGCAGCAGCGGCGGTAGCAGCAGGAAGAGTAGAATGGGAGAATAGGGGAAAAAGAAGGAGAACAGCAACAACAACAACAGCAACAAGCAGAAGCAACAGCGTCTGTCTTACCAGGACGAGAGGCCTGAACTGGTCTGCGGGCGGGCAGGCGGGACGGACAGAGGAAGGAAGGGAGCTGAAACTTCATCGTGGAGGCTTGACTTGACTTGATACTACCATTACTACTACGGAGAGAACGTAGAGATAATGGCGGCTGGTGGAAACGTCGGCCTCGGCCACGGCGTCAGCGACTGTGACGATGACGACCAGCGTCGTCGTCGTCGTCGTCGCCAGCAGTAGCAGCAGCAGCAGAAGCAGTGACGGTGGCGGCGGCGCCCAGGTCCGTGGCGACAAACGACCACGACGTCGCCGCTAAAGCCGCCGCCGACGACGACAACAACAACAACACGCAGAGGATCGAGGCTAAGCGGAGGAAATAATCAAAGTAGCAGTGGCAGTAGTAATAATAATATCTATTATTATTATTATTACGATTATTATTATTATTACTGTGGCCATTACGAGGAAGAATCGTAATTCGTGTGCGACGTACTTCACCAACTGCAAAGAGAGCCATGCGTAGGGCTGACGTCAGGGAAGACGACGACAACGACAGCAGCAACAACAACGACGACAACAACAGAAGCAATAGCATCGGCAGTAGCAACAGCAATGCAGACAACTACACAATTGCTAACAACAACAACAACGACAATACGAAAAACAACGACGACGACGACAACAGCAGCAACAAAAACAACAACAGCAGCAACAAGAACAACAACAACAATAACAGAAGCACCGGCAGTAGCAGAGCAGCAGCATAAATACCACCAATAATAGCAATTAGACAGCGACAAGCGAGAAATGTCGCACTAAGACGCCACGAGTGGTCCGCAAATAAGAACAGGAAAACGAGGCAAACGGAGGCGATAGAGTCAAGCGACCGTACGGACGTCACCGTAGGCAAATGGGGTGGTATCGGTGCTGAGTCCATGATGAGTCGAGTATCATGGGCCAGATACGATAGATCTGTGTGCGTCTGTCAGTCTGTCTGTCTGTTTGTTAGTCGGTCGAAAGGCGATAGTCGCGCAGGGTCGATCAGCCGAGAGAAAGAGAGCCAGATAGTGGTTAGTTACACGTCAGCCAGCCAAACGCCGCATCGCGACGTCGATAAGTAACTAACTAACTAAGTAAGAAAGCAAGTTTGCTAACAACGAGCACGCGGCGGAGCAGAAGCACGAAAAGCGAGATCGACTGACGACAAACGACCCTTAACGCGCTGCAAATGCGCCATTTCGTTACAAATTAGACATGAACACATATATATATATATATATATATATATATATATATATATGCGTGTGTTTGCGTATCTCTTCACGCCGATAAAAATCGAGTTTATATATATATATTTTTACATATATATATATATACGTACATGCATACAATACATCTTTGTGTGACGCTATTGGTCGATCCACCGGCGACGTTCCTTTTTGTAGGTTCTTCAGCACGTCAACGCCAACAACAACAACAACAACGCCTAGAACAACGACGACGGCAACTTTGCGACGCTTTCGTCAAGATCGACTGCTTAGTTTCGGCAGGTTGTAGGCAGGACTGATACGCAAAGCATCACCGATGAGGATGATCGCCTGAGAACGAAGCGATGTCTGCACACTACTCGGAACTTCTTCTATGACGTCTCTTTGGCATATCTAGCTCGATGTGCTGCCTAGATGTTTTCATATGTCTCCATATATGCATATGGATGTATGAGATAGATGGATTCAGTATGGGATTCTGTGTGGACTGTGGCTCTCTCTCTCTCTCTCTCTGTTATGCAGACAGCGGCTACTACCACGGGTCGGTTGGCTAGCGAGCTCATCATGGCTTATCTATGTATGTGACGCTAACTTCCTAAGCAGCTTAATTGATTCGGACGTGATTGCTATCTGTTTCGCTGGCTGCGACAGACAGACGCAACAGCAGCCGGCCAACTGGTTTGGTGCTGCTCGTTCTTCATTTCAAATCTTTGTCTTGTGAGGTGCCCCTCTCAATCAAATCTCTCTCTCTCTCTTCATCATCTCTTTGTTGTTGTTGTTGCTGTTGTTGTTGTTGTCGTTGCTGTGGTCAACGTCGTACTCGCCGAGATTCGAGTGCCTAGGGAATCGGGCGCGATCATACTAGCAACTTTATCAACAACAACAATAACATCATCATCACCATCATCATTATCATTCGATCACCCCCATCATCTTTATCCTGTTGATGATGATGATGATGATGACCATTACCATCGCCATGATCCCAACCATTATCATCATCCCTTCTCCCCCGCTCCCCCGTCCCCCATCATCAGCTTCCTTAACATCAATGTCACCGTCAACCTCACAAAACTCATCCAGTATCATCCAGTAGCAACGCTAGACCGTTTTAGCAGTCGCATTATCAGGACCGTTGTCGGTGGTGTCGTCATTCGTCGACGCCGGTGGTTGAGAACGTCGACAGCAGCAACAACAACAACGACAACAACAACAGCAGCAGCAGCAACAACAACAGCAGCAACAGCAACAACAGCAACAACAACAGCAGCAACAACAACGACGCGAAACGAAAATGCGACCATACCGGCAGCAGCTAAAGCTGCAGCAGTAGCAGCAGCAACAGCAACCAAATCGAGATCAGAAAAGACGAAGATCTAGATCACCCGGCCGGTGGTCGGCGACGTCAGGCGATGCCAAACTTCGTTGGTCCGATACAGAAATCATGGAGAAATGTTTCACAAACTGTATGCCCCTCGAACGTACGATTGAATCGAAATGCAAGTAGGATTATCTATCGCGAGACGCGATCTTGTGTACCGACAGCTGTATATATATATATATATATACAGCTGTCGGATATATACCACCGTTTAAACGTATGTCTAAAAACACGTATGTCTGTTTGATAAATGACAATATGATTATTTTTTTAAGGCCATGAACATTATACGTGCATACGTATATGAATATGTATAGCCCAATCTCTTAGAATAAGCAAAGCTCGGTCGGTTCGCGGTAGCGCCCTGTGTGGCTGGCTGTTCTAATGTGCCGATGGCTAGAGTTACACATTTGAAATGCATGTTTTTAGACTCTCTCTCTCTTTATATATATATATATATATATATATATATATATATATATTGGTTTATTTCTCTCTGTTGCTCTTCCATGCGCATTATTCCGTTGCAGCTGCTACGGACCGCTATTATTCATTGCTCAGGAGTAATTCGTCGCCGCTGCCACCGCCGCTGCCGCAGCTACCCGGTCGGTCGAAAATCTCACTGGCGCCGATGTCTCGATGAGCAACGAATGGAGGAAACGAGAGCAGCAAGGCCCTGGACGCGCGGCCTTGCTTGTCATCGAGGCAGGCTGCGAGGAAGGACATCGACGGGACTACGTTGGCTAAGAGCAGGAGGAGAAGCAGCAGAAGCCGACATTCACTCATACAGACAAACTCACACTTCCATACACTGAGGGAGAGCGATCGATCGAGAGACAAAACGTGAGAGTTCAAGAGACAAAGGCAGAGAGAGAGATTCTACTTCAATCTATGAGAGAGTGAGTTCTTCATAGATTGACGCAGAGCACAGCGAGAGATTGGCGCGCAGCTTCAATTCATTTTTTGTTGATGTTGTTGTTGTTGGTGGTTCTCTTCCATGAAGTACTACTTACTGCTCTACGACGCAAACTACGACTACGAACATTGTCGGCCGCCACGACGACGATTATTAGTCGATCGTGAAAGCAGCAGCTCGAAACTCAAAGCGCGCGGCGTCTGATCATCGTGAAAACTGAAGATCACTGAAGACTGACACTCAAACTTCATCACTTTATCATCCACCCTTCTCGGTGTTGTCTCTCCCTTTCTCTCTCCTTTTCCTCTTTTACTTTATTTTTCCTCCTCTTTTTATATCCCTCTCCTTTTCCCCTTATGTCTCTCTCTGTCTCTCGATCGCTCTCTGCAATTCTTTATATCGCTTGTTCTCTTCTCTCGGAGTAGTGGCGGTTGGGCTAGCTACTCTTCTTCGTGGTGTTTTAGTTTCTCTCGTGTATTGTTCCCATTGTGCTCAGTCCTCGTCCTGGTTGTCCTCATCGTCCTGTTTCTGTCCGTTTCTCCTCAGTAGCGGCGTTCCTGTCGCCAGGCGCTCCCACCACCACCACCACCAGCACCACCGTCGGCACCGCTGTTCTTCGAGCCCGCTGAGGGCCGCTAAGATCATCCTCACCAACATAATTGCGATGATGTTCGCAGCGAGACTACTACTGATGTTGTTGCTGCTGCTGCTATTGCTGTGGTTGTTGTTGTTGTTGTTGTTGTTGTTATTGCTGATGCTGCTGCTGTTATCGTTGTCGTAAACAGTCTTAGGTTACTACTTCTATCACTACGACGGCTACAATAACTTATTATCGGCGACCAACCAACCAGCCAACCAGCCAGCCATTCATGCATGCATGCATACCCATCCGGCTAACCATACAGAGGTACAGACAAACAGACAGACAGGCAAAGCCAACGCTAGTGAAGTGGCACTTTCTAGCATCATCACCAACGCCGCCACACCATCAACTGTCGCCCCCTGTTAAGGCCGATGCTGCTGTTGCTGCTGCTGTTGCCTCGACTACGACCACGGTTCCGGTTCGCACTGCTTTATCGGTCCTAAACCTTTCGCTTAAAACGTTGTTGTTGTTGTTGTTGCTGCTTCTGCTACTATTGATGAAGTTGTTTTTGTTGTTGTTGCTGCTGCTCTTGCTGCTATTGTTGAAGTTGTTGTTGTTACTGTTGTTGCGGCCTGCCATCACTTGCTTAGATGTAGAGCTGGTAAAATCCTCCGCCAGACAAAACAAGGATCTCACGCAAGAGCTTATGCCTAATATTGCTACAACTACAATGACAACAACGACGACTCCGATCAGAACGACTGTTATTATGATTGCCGCTATGACCAGCCATCACCACCCGATCGGTTGCTACCAAGAGTCGAAGTACCCAGTACCGTGTTGTCCTACTACTACTACTACTACTACTATTAGTAGTGTTCTTATTCGAACAACTCAGTACCTCTGCTGCTATTGGTGGTCTAACACTACTGCCGTCGTTGAGCGAGCCAGCGAGCGTCCACCTTCATTCTGTCTGTGTTTCTATGAGTGAATGGGTGGGTAGGTAGATGGATGTGTGCATGGTTGCATGCATCAATCTCTCGATGAGTCTCTTTTGATGATCATGATAATCTCTCCCCCCCTCCTCTCTCTCTCTCTCTCTCTCTGGTCTCTATGTATCTCTAGTTCTCGCGCACGTTCTTCCCGTCCCTATCTGCAGCTATAACAGCAGCAGGGTCTCCTGCCGTTGTTGTGGCAACTGTGGCCCACCGATCTCTGCAGATGGCCGCAGCAACCCACACACCGACCAACCAACCACGACTACCTTTGGGCGAGGCCGTCGGCCCGCCAGCGGCCAAAGGTGCTAGTCGCCGCGTAACACGAATCTGATCACTGATCATCGTTGCTTTGTCTTAGTGTATATATATATATATATATATATATATATTTATTTATATACAACATAATCGCAAGTAGAGCAATCAGACATTGCTGCGTCGTGCTCAAATGACCACCGACCGCTAACCTCAACACGGAAAGGGTAACGAATTGACGGGGTAAGAATGAGATGTGGCTCAAGATGTGTGCACAGACAGACGGGCGAACCGGTGCGTGTTGTCGACCGACCGACCCGATCGGGCTCGACCAGAACAGGGTTCGGGTTCATTAGTTGCTCGCAGGCAGGCCGCATACGTACACTTCTGTGTACTAGTCTGTCAGTAGCAGCCTGGCTCGCTTGAGCAGTAACCGTGTTCTTCTTGTTTGAACTCTTGTGTCTATCTACACACACACACACTGGACACGGGAAAGGCACACTAGGCCTAGACCTAGAAACTAGAACTCGCCGTCGCCACTGCTCTTCTCTTCTTCTGAAACGACAGCACTGCAGCAGCAGCGGCAGGAAGCAGCAAGAGCTCGTCAAGCAAAAGGTTGACAAATACAAAAACGTTACGTCCAAACTCTCCCCCTCTTCTCTCTCTCTCTCTCTCTCTCTCTTACCATTTATCTATATCTTTCTCTAAATGATGCTCATCATCTCTAAGTGATGCTTCCAGCCGCCGACAGGTAGCACAGAGCAGCAATGCGACACGACCCTAAACGCCTATCCCGGTTTCGAGATATATGAGTCGCCCAGACATCCCTGTTGTTCAGGGTGGACAAGCCTCAATGCTGGGGTTTGTGCAATAGGCGTCTTACTCCTCGCTTGGCCCAAAGCCCGGTTGTTCCAGTACACTTAACGGTTGTTCATACGCTCAATGTTGTTGTTGTTGTTGTTGTTGTTGTTGATTTTATTGTTTTTGCCGTTGCTGGTTTCGAATTGCTGCATTGATTGTTGTTGCAATTGCTGACTCGTGCTTCTTCTATTGCACGGCACTTCCCTTCAATACTGGAAGCAGCTGCTGAACTAAGTCTAGCCAAGTGGGCCGAACGAACCGGGTCTGCATCTGCGTCATCTAATTGACGCTTCTCGTCATCTGCCGACTCGCATCTTGCTGTCAAGACACGTATTCACGAAAATTCACCGGCAGCGATCAGCTGGACGCCATCACAACGTATCCGAACAGAGTCTTTCTATCCTTTCTCTTTTTGGGAGTTTTTCCTCGATCTCACCGTCTCACCGTCAACAACACCACCAACAACAACAACAACATCGCTGCGATCAACAAACAGTAGGCAGTAGAAATAACATGATCGCGTCGCCGCCGTTCTCGCTAGCCACCATTATGGAATCGTACCGCAGCGCTCGGTCTGACGCCCGCCCTGTTCGTGCCCGTTGTCCGTCTTGTCCTGCTCGCACTGAGTCCGTAGCGGCTCGTCGAGCGAGAAAACGTGACGACAACCAACGACACACAATCATATTCATTTGCCGCCACATGTAAGCGTATCTTTTTGCTATATTTATTTTTCCTTTCTCTCTGTCTTTATTTTCGTTTTATATCTCTCTTTCTGTCTTTTTTTTCTTTTATCTCTGTCTTTCTGTCTTTTTCCTCTCTCTCTCCCCCTCTCGCTCTCACTCCCTCTCTCTCTGAAAGCATCATTTATTTGCTAGCCTATTTTGACCACCAAGAAGCGTAGGAACAACAACAGCAACAGCAGCAGCAGCAACAACAACAACAGATGCGGCAACAACAACAACAGCAACAGAACAACAACAATGACGAAGCGGCGACTCTGCGGCAGCAGCCGCAGCAGTAACAACAACACTCAGACGGCCATAAATTTTCCAAATACGCGAAAACATGTGCGGCATCTTAACATACATTATCAAGTAGACTCAGGGTGATGGTGGCGGTAGCCATGACGTGTGCGAGAGAACTAGATTAATACCTGGAATCGCGGTATCAAGCGGCTCAAAGACAGCAGTAGCACCAGCAGCAATCGGAAAAACAACAGCAACAACAACAACAGTCTTAATAGTCAAACTAGATGCCCGAGTAGAGCAACAATAGCATTTGTGAATATTTTCAGCAGAAAAATCACGCGTAAAAAAGATGAATGCCTATATAAAAAAACAACAACAGCAAAGACAACAACAACAAAAGTAATGTTGTTGATAATGAATATTGATACGTAATTAAAACAATCAGGGTGTACAAACAGCGTATGCAGCATGTATCATTAATCGGACAGCAAGAAAAGACTAGCCGCGATACCGACAGTAAGAATCATAAGAGTAACAAAAAAGAAGCAAAATACCAACTGAAATGTTGCATTGGCAAGGACGACAGTATTGCAGAATCACAGAAATAAAACATTAGCGAGAACAACAACGACGTCGACAACAACAACAGCAAACGTTCATAGATACCACGTTTTAATCACGTTGCCCTGATGCTAAACAACGATGCTTATTTAGAGGTACGAGTATACACAATGAATATCCATATATTTTAATCAAATAAATATAGAGAAAACGGCTGACGAAAAATCGACGGGGTTGTGTGTCAACCTATCGGAATCATTCATATAGAATACGCAGCATGTATCGCTGTAATTTTTTTAGCTTTTATATATTTATTTATATATAACAACGTAGGCGGCAATGCATATCAATAAATTCATCACACAAATATCAGTATAATCATGCGTTTAGTTTCTGCCGTTGTTATCTTTGTAAAATATTGTTACAGCAGTTTTTATTGTCGCGGTTATTATTGTTTCGATTGCTACTGTTACTAGAAAATGATCATGTTTTTCGCCACCAAATTTGTCTTTGTAGCCACGCGATTTGCGTCTAACGGTCGTGATTCGGTTTGGCCGGTTATGGCGAGTTGATATTATTATTACTATTTTGATTCTTATGAGCATCGTGCCGGCGCCATCTTGCAATCTATATTTCTACTACGATTACTACTAATACAAGTCAGCGCGTAGATAATTGGTCATGCCAAAGTGTGCGTAATTCGGGAACAGACAGAAAGAGAATTGAGGCTTCTCTCACGATCAACAGCGTTTGAGCCGTTAAACTGCCTCATGTACACAAGTGTTCGCAGGGCAACACAAAAACGAACAAGTTAAGTTATACGTTCTGTATAACAAAAACGTCTTCTTATCATTATAGCACCAGCTATTATCCATGGAGGCAACATGAAGCCACCAAATATACCTCACCCGAATTAGATAGTTGGCGTTTTGTTTGGAAAACGTGAAGATGCTGCACGATATATACACATATCTATACATCAAGTAGGTATTTGCATAAGGCAGACTCTACTGTGCAGTTCCGCTTTTGCTCAGCTAAGCGTTCTGTTTTCATGTACTGGAATTGGCAGGCACATCCGTGTTCTCGCACTTGTTCCGTCGACTAACGAAAATCATTGTGAAAGCTATTTGCATTCTCTGCAGCTCATTTCTACAATGAATCTGAACGCTGCTGCTCTTCTTAACGGCTCTTGAAATGTGGATTGTAATTTTGCACACCAAAATGTAGCGTCGGTCATCAAGCGGTGCAATATAAGCATATCGAAGCGCGAGTCCCACCCAAGTCGAAGGCAGATTCCACGCTACGTGACCGTTCGCAACTCGGATACGTCTCTGTCTCTAATGGATTAATTCACTAATTAGTATAGTAATAGCTCGTAGCTGCTATCGAGCAGTTAGCTGCCTTGATGCCCTATTGTGCTCTAGTTCTAAGACGGTGCAGCATCGTCGAAAGTCGTGAGACTCTGCCACTCGCCTCACTTAAATAGTGGTCTTGGTAGCCGCTTAGTAGCAGTAAGAGTAGTAGTAGCAGTAGTAGCAGTTAAACGTCACTACGCCTCGTTGGGTTCTGCGCTCGGGCAAATGAAATAAACACAAGCAAACCGTCCGTCCGTCAGTCAGTCAGTCAGTCAATCGGCAATTCACAGCTTCGCAGCTGCGGAGGGGATCATGCGGACGGGGGTGAACGGGCAACGAGCTATTGTCGACGTCGACGACGACAACAACGACGCTGCTGAGCCAATATCATCATGTGCCAATTACAGGGCACAATACGACGGCATCCAACGATGGAACAGTAGACATGGCGAAACTTGATAAGAAAATTAGGGGGCCGTACCAAATCATCGGTGCTTGCTGCCCCGCTATGACGACGATGAGCGGGAGGAGGAGGCGGAGGAGGGGGAGGGGGATGAGGTCAGGGATCACAGATCAGATTAGTTCAGTCGGGGAAATCGGACCAGAGGCCAGAGATTCGTTCGACCGGACCGAACGTTGTCTATTTGTTGGTACGTGTTGGAACAGCCTCGAACAAGATCAAGAAGTCAAAGAAAAACGGAACCTTCTGATTAAACTAGATTCCGTTTAGGGAAGTTGTGACGTCTTCTAGTGGGTGATAATACGTTCGTCCTTCAAGAGTCTGACGTTCTCACTCCATATATATATATATACACGTATACACGTAGCTCATAAGTAAAAATGCCGTGAAAAATATAAAAACATTCCACTGCTTTTCTCATCGGAGAGGATAGGAATATTCAAGCCTAAAAAATATTAGATACATTTATAAAATGTAAGGTTGTCTTAAACAATACTTAATATATAGCGAAGATGTGCACACATACATCTTCACCACACAATTGTCTGTTAAAATAGTTTACTATATATATATATATATATATATATATATATATATTGAATCTTTATCAATAAAATTAGCAAAAAAAGGTGAAGTTGCAACGATTACCTGGTAGAGTTCTAAAGTCTGAGCCAGTTATAATTTGACAACCCACTACATTATATATATATATATATATATATATATATGGTGAAAATTCTACACGTTCTCAGTGTGTGTGTGTGAGAATGAGAGTAGCCGTCGGCTGCGCCGGTCCGGCATCCCATCATTATCATCTGCGTATGTTGGACACGTGCCGTACGTACCTCGCCGTGGTGCAGTCCTTGTAGAGGACGTCGAAGTCCTTGCACGCGAGCAGCTTGCAGCGATTGACTCCGGGCTGGATGGCGCCGAGACCGCGGAGTACGCGCACTTGCTCGACGTTGCACACGATCGGACTGATGCCGAGTCGTTTGAGCTTGGCATACACGGTGTGCAGGCCGCCGACGAGGTGCTTGAGGAAGAGCTCGAACGCCTGCGGTAGGCAGAGCAGGTAGTCGCCTTGGTAGGCAAACGCGGCCACCTTTTCGCCCCTGTAGTCGATCAGCCGGCACTCGGTCGCGTCGACGGACGGCCGCGAGCAGGGCACGCCCGGCGACTTGCGCGGATCCTGGAACGGGCCGCCGGGCACGCCGCCCCGGAACCCGTTGATCACGTTGCAGAACTGGTCGCAGAGCGCGGCCGCGTTAAAGTTGGCCGGCGACTGGTGGTCGTCGAGCAGCCGCCGGTCCTGGAAGTGCGGGTACATCTGCTGCAGCATGAGCGCGGACGCCGCCAGACTGTTGGCGTTGAGCGTGGGCGGCTTCGGCGACGGCGAATTCGGCGAGCCCGATCGGGAGCCGTCGGAGTTCGCCGAATGCGGCCGTTGACGCTGCTGTTGCGTCTGCTGCTGTTGCTGCTGCCCGCCATAGCCGGATAGGTTCTCGGGCAGCTGGATGTCGGTCGACATCATCGAGCTCTCTTTTGCTATACGTGTCTACTTAAATATAAATATATATAGAATCAGAGACAGAGAGAGAGACAAAGAAAATGAGGGGAGCAAGGGAGAATGAGGATTCCGAGAATCAGGCAAGGCGAGCGAGAGAAAAGAGATGATGTACCGGGACGTATACGTGGGCTGTATACGTGTATAGGTGTACAACTATTTATCGCAGATGACCTATCAGCGAAGTCGTTAGGTTGGAGGGGACTGATGTCTGCAGCTCACGTACCAATCGCGGTACTGTTGTGATGGCGGTAATTGTTGAACGACGAGAATGTTCTTCTTTTATTTCTTCTTCTACTTCGACTTCTTCTTGTTGTTCTTCGTCTTCGTGTCGTTGTTGTTGATGGAGAAGGCAAAGTTATGAAATTGGCTGGCAATTTGGTTGGTTGACGTGCTGGCTCTGACAACAAAGTCAGAGAGAGACTTCGGGCAGATGTATGGGCGAATCAGTGGTTGAATTCGGGAATGAATCAACTACTGCGGGGTCACCAAATACGGCTTAGTGGCCACCGCACCGAGTGTGCACGAGGCCGGCTGAAGGAGGTAGGCGGGGGCGCGTTTGACAAGACTCTAGGCGGAATATGAGCTCTAGATGGGCGGGCAAGCACCTCGTTGAGACGGCTACGTTTTGACAACGCAACAACAACAAAGGAGGCGGCAGCAGCAGCCGTAGCCACAACGACAGCAAAAACTGCGAAAACAGCTTTACTGCAGCGTAGACGGGCTGAAGGGTGACCAATGTCCACGAGGGAAATGGTCAATGACGACGCGCTGCTACCGCTTGTTTTGTGTTGCTTGTCGTTTGATGTCAATCGATGTATCGAAGTCGATCGATCTTTGAATCATCTACACACCGTCACTGCAGCGAGACCCAGTTGTCCTCCACGTTTCCGCGCGCGCGTGTCTGACCGCGCGACTTGGTCGGTGGTGTCCGGGGTAGCGGCGGAACAAGGAAAGCAGAGAAAAGGAAGGCGAAGCACAGAGTTTTCGAGGTGAGTTGAGGTGAGACGACGAACTGTTGAAGTCGACGAGTTGGAGAATTGAAGTAGAAGAGAAGCGTCGTTGCGTAGGAAGCGCGTCGTGTGTTGAAGACGTCACGCGAGAAGATGGTTACGCTGACGACCGATTGATGGTGGCGACGAATCGAATCACTATCGAAACGAATCGCCGCGAAGAACGTCGGCGTTAAATACAACGAAACAGCACGACACCGATGACGACGAAAGCGACGTTACGTCCACTCACTGACTAACTATATATTATAGCACAGGCACGCATTCACGCTCAGGGGCACCACACAAAGTCCAAACGGCGAACGTAGAACGACTAGGCAGGCGATGAAGCTGATCAATGGATCAGTGATGTACAAGTACTGTACTGCTTGCAGACAGAACAATAGTGGTGGTGGTGATGGTGGTTGTGGTAAAGCTGAATAAGTCGCGAGTTGTCCCGACAACGATGAAGATTATGATGATGAGGAAGATGATAATCACAGCAACTACAATTGCGGCGATGATGTGTGAAGTGTCGTGGTGAGTGGTGCTTGAGGATAAATTGCATATATTAGCAAGATGACTAGACAAAGATGAGGCTGAAGTTACTGAAGACTCGGCACAGCAGCAGCTCTACCATTGCAGGCAGACTGACGCACACGAAACCACCGCACACACAATCCAATGGGCACACACTAAATGCTAAATGTGATGGATGGATGGCTAGATGATAATTCTACCGAAAGGTAAAATTGGACACCTTAGAAAGGAGCAAGAGGAAGCTCGTTGTTGTGAGAATCGTAGATAAGTTGAAGTAGAAGTACTTGTTGTACCTCGCTATATTACTTGCTATTGTTGGTGTTGTCGTTGTTGTTGTTCTTAATGCGGTCGTCGTTATTCTTACTTATAGAACTTCGATCCCGTTACATAGACGCCGCGATGCAGAGTAGTCCACAGCGTTCACAAAGACACAGTCATCACAAAGTTCAAGCTCGGAAGCCACGTCAGCTTCGCTGAGATGGTTGCTGCGGAAATCATCACCACCACCAGCATCATGTGTTTAGAATTAGGTCTCGACTTCTCTATCGTAGTTGAAGCAGTTGAAATGACAGTAGTAGTAGTAGTAGTAGTAGTAATTAATTCATGATGGTTGTGGTGATGGTAGCGGTGGTGGTTGTCGCCCCGCTAATCCGACCAAAGTGGTAACCAGACGAGTTACTACTTTAAGTAGATGCAGGTAGCCGAGCTGAGCTGAGGTCGTGTCGAGAAGTGAAGGATTGCTGAAGATAGCGCCGCCCCCAATCGAGCGGGGGCGTGCGTCGTTGTGGGCTCGTTAGGTTGTAGGCTCGCAGCTGATCTTCCTGTTTCTGCTCCTGTTACTGACCTTTGCTTCTTGTCGTACTATTGCAGCAGCTGCTGCAGCAGCTAAGAACGACAAGAGAAGTACAGCAGCAGCAGCAAACACAATAATGCACCAAGTGCCCACTTGTGTCGTTTTTACCTTCACCTCAGCTTACGTACGTACGCATGCTATGTTGTGACCAGTAGCAATAGTAGTGGTGTGGACCTTGGTGGTGTGGGACTTGGCTTGGAATACACAATGGCGTAACATGATGGCTACGGTTATCAATCACATCATCACTTCACTACCACCACAACGACCACGGCCATCAGCATCACCATCATCATCGTCGTCGTCATCATCATCATCATCACTAGCATACCGTTGTTATGAATTGTTTCACCCACTCACTTACGGACGCACGCACACACGAACATATGCATGTACGTACTTCACTTACTCAGTTAGCAAACTATCAGGAATAGTCGAGAGGCTTCATCATCATCTTTGCTTTTCACAGCAGTG
The DNA here is from genome assembly GCA_003439945.1 of Dermanyssus gallinae. Taxonomy (NCBI): domain Eukaryota; kingdom Metazoa; phylum Arthropoda; class Arachnida; order Mesostigmata; family Dermanyssidae; genus Dermanyssus; species Dermanyssus gallinae. The sequence continues at coordinate 40,250 of QVRM01005395.1, read as the reverse complement.
CAACAACAGTATTATGACTTGATGATGATGATGATGCTGCCACCGCTGAAGTATTGAACAAGCACTGTGAAGCAACAGCATCACAACAACATCAGCAGCAGCTCTAGTATAGGTGGCAGCAGTAGTAGCAGCTGTAGAAGCTGTAGCAACAACTACAGCAACAACACAACAACAACAACGACAACGACAACAGCAACAACCAGTCGCAGAAGAAGACGACGATTGGAGATCGACCAGTGCTGAGTTTGGGTACACAGCTCAGCAAGTGAGTAACCAACCACGGTACAGATGAGAAGACGACAGCGAACACAACTTCAACTGCCACAATAACAAACGACAATAGTAGCAGTAGAGCTAACGTTACGAGTACGATTGTTGTGCCGATTGCGTTCGTATTGTCGTCGTCGTCGTCGCTGTCGTGGCGAGCACCGGTCTCGACGAGCTCTTCGAGCCCTCTGAGCTGGCGAAGAGAGCTCTCGGCAGGCCCGCTCCGGCGATCGGCTACGAACCTCCAGCACCACCACCGACAGACAGTCCGACCGACCGACAGAGCAGGAACGCGACTGCGTTTGACTGACTGTCTGTATGCAATGGTGTGCCGAGTGAGTGTGCCAATAGGGCTGGCCGAATGTCTGGCTGGCTGTCGTTTCGTCGTTTGGTTGGTTGGTTGGTTGTGTGCCGACTTCTGCCGGCTGCCGGCTCTCTTTCCGTCTCGATGTGTGTGTCTCGATGTCTCTCTGTCTCTATTTCGATCTATCTATCTATCTATCTGTGTGTCTGTCTGTATGTTTGATCATATGTATGTATATACATACGTCCGTTCGTTCTTTCTTTCGTATGTATGTTCTTTCGGATGTCGTTGCCGTTCGTCGGTTCGTCAACCGACCCGGCCTCGGCGACGGCGGCCGCAACAGCAGCAGCAGCAGCAGCAGCGGCCGCTGCGACTCTCTCGATTCAGCGTTGGCCCCGCCACCGCCGCTTCTGCTGCTGCTGCTGCGGCTGCTGTTACCCTCTGCTATTGCTGATTCTGATGCTGCCGCCGCTGCCGCTACTGCTGCTGGCGCTATGTACAAACGACTGCGCGACCACGGCGACAGCCATTACTACTACTACTACGTTTGTTGCTGGTGAGGCTGCTGCAGCTACGAAACGACTGATTCCGTTCCCTCCCGCCGCCGCCGCCCCCCCTGCTGCTGGTAGGGAGAAAGAGAAAATTACTCGTTTTTTTTCCTGGTTTCGTCTTCTCATTTGGTGTACTGCTGCTGCTGCTGCTCCTTCCATCGCTCGCTTACTGCGTTCATTTGTTCGTTGGTTTGCTCATTCATACAGTTCTTTCGTTCTTTCGTCTGTCTCTCTCTCTCTCTCTCTCTATGTCTCTGTATGTCTATGCGTCTGTCTGTGTTTCCGTCAGCTTCCATCGTATTCATCTGCATTGTGAGAATCATCCCCCATCTCGATGATGTCGCCGCTGCTCGCCGGCCGGCCGACTGCAGCGCCCTCACCTGGGCGGAGTCACCGGCCGGCGTGGGGCGGAGTCTGTCTGCTCATTGGTCGGTCGATACCACCGTCGGCGGCAGCGGCGGCGGCGGCTTCAGCGGCAGCGGCGGCGGCCCTAGCCGGGCCTAGCGGCCGCTGCCGTGACGGGGACGACGACGTCTCTCTGTTGGTTTGACGGCCGACGACGGCGGCGCCGCCGCCGCCGCTGCTGTGCGACTGTCGTTCTGGCCGCCGTTGCCGCCGCCGCCGCTGTTGTTGTTGTTGTCGTCAGTGGCGCGGTCGGGTCGGTCGTCAGCTCGGCCGGGCCTGGTGCCGCCGCCGCTGCCGTCGTCACTTCTGCTGCTGCTGTTGGCTGTGTGCGTTTCGGTTGCGGTTCTTAATGCTGCTTTCCTTTACGTTTATAATGTGGTTCGTTTTTCGATGCAGATTTGGCGGCGAGAGAAGGACGAGTGCAGGGATAGGGCGTAATCGAGAGAGAGAAGAGCGGCCGGGTGAGAGGGAGAGAGAAAGAGGCCCAGCTAGGGTGGAAAGGGAAAGGGTAGACGGTAGCGGCGCTGCGGCAGCTAAAAGCGCCGCCGCCGACGACGACGACGATGAGCACAGCGGCCGTCAGCCCGCTAAACGGACGGCCAGGCCAGACCCGGCTGCCGTCATGGTTCGTGCTCCAACCACGACGGCTTGGTTGTTCAGTCCAGGATCCGCAGCCGTCGAGGATGGCCGCATGAAGTGGGCTTGTCGTGCTGCTGCTGCTGCTGGCCGTTTCGGCGTGATCAGCGTGTCTAGTAGTCGTGAAGATCTAGTAGTCCAGCTGGCCACAATAGTGTCAACCATCTTCGGCAGTCTCCTTCCTGCCACAGATGCACACCGCCCACAGCCACTACGTATCTAAAAAAAATACTTTCTAGGCTGACTCTCCTAAGCCAAGAAGATTTAACGTCCGTGGGACTGCTTTTCGCATTGCTTCATAGACGGACTACCCCCATAAATACAAATGTGGGACAACGGTGGGGCTCACACCCGCGCACCTAGTATGTGTCTGTCTCCTCCGCGCAGACGAATGCTGCACCACGCCACCGGGCTCGACAGCCATTACGTATCTAAATAGCATCAAACATTTCTGCCCCTGAATGTTAGGTTTTCAACATTCAACTTGCAAATGCTTCGCACTGCCGAACTCGGACGTTACATGCAGCCATACTGTAGAGGACATGTGCTTCTGGTATTGGCAAATGTAGTGTTGCAATGATAGAAAGAAACTTGCTGCGCTTGTTTTGTTAGCATGTCGTGCTAATGATAATTTCATTGGGACAAGATTGGGTTCTCTATATAATTCCTAACCATACTTGAAAAGAATTATAGAACTTCTGAAAATAAGCATGCTCCTCAGTTTAATAGATGGGGGAAGAAATGTCTTGCTTAGTAGTAATAGTATATTGATGAGGCTAACCGGACATAGCTTTAAAATGTGTGATTATAAAGGTATAGTTGTTCCGTAGTAAAGCCAAAAATACCAGCGTGTCTGAAATCGTTGTTTCGCCTGGAAGACAATCAATGTTGACCAGCGAAAGAAGATCTTAGTCACCTTGAAGAGGTTCGCAAATCGACACAGCAATCGACATTCTGCTAGATTTACTATGCTATAAATTAGCCATATTTGATAATTTATTGTAACATATATATGCACATAGATATGAGCATACATGCATACCGGCATGACGGTGTGGAAGAAGTAGCTTTCGACTGGAAGTGGACAAAGATTGGTTTCACTTTGATACGACACGGAATGTAATCCAATGAATTCTTAATATATGTATATATATATATATATATATATATATATATATATATCTGTTGATGCAAATGTTAATATCACTTGTTTTTATCTTAGCATTTGTAGATTTGAGTTCAAGTTACGATAATTATTTATATAAAGGTATATGATATATAACCAAATACTCAGTAGGTATTGGAGGATACATTGATGACATGGATGCGTAGGTAATATATATGCTGCCACTCTAGGCGTCCCTGATGTGAAAGGGTGACATGTGTATTTGGGTATGCATGCCAAGCAAATAATAAATCAATCACACATATATATATATATATATATATATATTCTACGTATTTTGCCAATGTATTAATATATATATATATATATACATTGACCAAATACGTAGTAAAGAAGAGAGCAATGCCAGTAACATGACCAACTAGAGAACAAAGGACGACGGTGTGAGGGCTCCTAGTGAAATGATGGGAGATTACGTGTGTGATTTGCTCATGCAGCAACAACCGGCCGCCGCCACCAATGACTCCGAGTGAAGTCGTCACTGTAAGCAAATGCGCGCGGCGCGCACCCGCGCCACGCTTGGCCATGTTGTCTTCATCTTCGGTTTCGGTTTGCCGTCGTGCGGCGTTTACGGCAGTTGACGGCAGATGGCGCCAAGAGTACCGTTTCCGTGGTCATCGGTGACGATGGTGGCGGCGGCGGCGGCGACGACAACATGAATAACGACAGCACCGTCAAAGAAAGCGTTACATCATGGCATCAAAACATAGATCATTTCTCGACCTTCTCGATCGGATCAGAGTGAGACTTCTAGACTCGACTATGAACCACGAAGATGTTCTACAGCAGAACAGAACATGAGACTTTTTCGAGCAAACACTAGACTAGCACTACTACTACTACTACTACGACTACGACTAGAGGAAGATCTCTTTAACGAGGATCTAGACCACCAGCATCTTCTGAAGCAGATCAGACTAGGAGGTTATTTTGAAACAGATCAAATGAGATGTCGGCAATGTTGTCCATATACTGGCATACGACGTGGATGCGTGTGTAGGGTGTTGTTGACCAGATATGCACTTGTTCTTCCAGCTAACGAGTTAAACTGTTTGGCTCCTGGCATTAGGTAATCGAGCCCGGTGGCGTGGTGCCACCGAGCTCGACTAGCTAATGCTTCGCCCGCGCCTCATGACCCGAGAGGACACATAGGTGCGCGGGTCCGAGCCCCACCGTTGCACATTTGTATTTATGGGGGTATATCTATGAAGCAATGCAAAAAGCAGTCCCGTGAACGTTAAATCTTAGCTGAGGGTCAGTCCGAACAGTTGAATAGCTAGTGTAAAAACAACAACGACCGCAACGTTGTGTATGTATGATTTTCCAACAAAAAAAAGTTATCCTCCTGCTTTCTGCTTGTTCATATTTGTCGTTGGGCGTGGCTGTAAAGAGCAGCACAGTTTTTGATTGTGCAGCTTAGCTTTTATTGTTGTTGTTGTTGTTGCTGTTTCTGCTCCTGCTGCTGTTGTTGTTATTGCTATTATGATTGTAAGAATACCGAGACGTCACCGGCACCAGCAGGCCGCTGTAGTTGTCCAGCCGCCGCCGCCTCCGTCATGGTGAACACGAACGAAACCATAACCAAAATCGTATATTTGCACTAGATTTGTTTTGATGAACGAACTCGACCGGCCTTGTTGAGCTGATTGTAGTAGAAGAGTTCAGGTCAGGCCGCCGTGTTGATGCTGCTGCTGCCGCCGATGCTTTTGCAATGCAAACCTGTGGCCTGAAACAAGGACAAACCGCGGTACCAGAAGCGGCAGTTTCTGCCCGTTACCTACGACCGATACTGTTTTGATTCTTCTGGATTGCTGCTGCTGCTGCTGCAGCAAGTGTCCTCGTGCTTCTCTTTGTCCGAGAAGAATTGTACTGTCACTCTGTTTTTGCTGCTCGACACCCTTAAGCTAATCTAAGCGTGCGTCGTTGCGCCTGGGTGTCTAAAGACGGCAAACATATGTAGCCATGTAGGTGGTACTCATTCTGACGATATATATATATATATACGAGAATCGCAACATTTATATATATATATACACGCTGAAGGCGGCATTCGATTGACGATAGAGTGACCAGCGCACAGAAGGATCCATCCCCCCAGCCCGGCACAGCGGGGTACACACACCAACACCGCCACCCCTAGCACACCTACACAGGCAGTCCGGCGGGCAGGCCGGCAGGCAGAAAGCAGCAGAATGGGCGTCGTGGGTGCTGTTGGCAAATCGGACGATAAACACCCCCTGCGCTGCGCTGGCTTCCTGCCGATCTGCCCCCCGGCGGCCGTCCTAACCCATCCCATCATCTCCACCCACCGCGTACAGCGACTGCTTCTTCTTCGTCCCGTCGCCGCAGTCAGTCTATTGGGGCCATTGCACCTGAAGCAGCCGTCACCGCCGTTCGAGTCGTTACAAAGAGTACGACCGCCGACCTCACTCATGTCACGATCATCATCATCATCATCAGCAACAGCGAAGGGTGCAGCAGCACTATAACCAATGCTGTTATTGTTGTTGTTGTTATTGTTGTTGTTGTTGTTATTGTTGTTGTTGTCGTCGCGTTCAGTATTGTTAGACGAGCGACCTCCGTCGTCGCAGTACCAACAACAGCAACAACAATAACAACAACAAGGGTGACAGCAATCAGAACGACAACAGTGACAACACTCAGAACAATAACTGTGACAACAATCAGAATAACAACAACAACAAGGGTGACGGCAATCAGAACGACAACAGTGACAACAATCAGAATAACAACAACAACAACAATCAGAATGACAACAACAACAGTCAGAACAACAACAACAGTGACAACAAAGAACTGCTACATTCCGGCGGTTGCCGATCGATGCTTGATTGAGCACGCCGACGACCCCCTTGGCGGTTTTTCCGCAACCCCCGCCGCCGCCGCCACCTCCCCCGCCTACTTCGTTTCCAACCGTGATTACATTTCGCGACGTTAATCGAGACGGCCGATACAACCAATTGTGTCGACCTATTGAGCGTATGCTGTACTGCCGCCACATTAGAAGTGTGTACTGCGGATATGCGTACTCACATAACCGCGTGTGCGATGTATAGCCACTCTGTGAGTTCATTTATGTGCGACATACGTATTGGTATTTGGTAGCAATACACGTCGATACAAAGTTCGACCACTTATGAGCGCATAGATCGTTACAAACCTTTAGCGTAAGCTTTCGCATCACACGCTGTAAATGACTAAATACTCAATAATGTCAAGTTCACGACTGATTGTCTTACGCGCACTGACAATTACAATTATATACATCAATTCGAGTATATATTTGTGTGTATGGTATTCGAACTTATCCAGGTTGGACCGTATGACTCATAAAGATGGTTCTAATTAGTTGAATCCCCGTATTTCTGATGGTTACGACAATTAGCCAAGTCTGGTGTGTGAACCGTCAGTTTCAGGGGCTGTACATAGATGCGATAATGGCTATACGTACTCTACGCGTATGATCTATTTTATTTTAGTAAGCACGCTTTCAACCCAAAATTCGTACCAAGCAGTGACATGTTTGGGGTCTCCAACTTCCATCATTTTGCTTGCTTACGAAGCCATCCACTTAAAAATAGGCCTTATCGCTCAAGATGCTATTGTTGGAAAATTCATCATTCACTTGTCTTTCTTCAATTACCCAATTGACAAACTCCCTTCGCTGTGCATTGTATGTAGGCTAGAGCCGTGGTGTTTATCTGGACTTTGTAGGCATGAAGACGCAAACCTACTGTGAGAACACGCTGTGTGGATTTTCTTGAAATGTTACATTCTTGAGCATGACGCAGATTTAATGTTCCCGGACTGGCACGTTGTGGCGAACTGTCGTAACGTTTTCTGTTGAACGACCTAGGTGAACATGTATTGATGCTTTGACATCAATAATCACCTCAGTGTCCTCGACTTTCAATTAATCCCCTCACAGTTGATGTACTTAGAACTTTTCTAACAAACATTTTTGGCAATTCGTGAATTGTGGCAGCCAACCTGTCACAATTTAAAAATGATGTTTAACGATATATAGCAATGCGTTGATGTGTCGAATAGCGATCTTTTTTGGATTTGACTGTTAAAACACAGCAGCAAAAATTGTGCCAAATTTAAATTTTCCGCTTTCGTTTGGACACCCTGAACAAGTCATTTTTGTACCAAAACTGTTTCCAAACGAGACTCACCGGTGATCTCAGCCATTGGCTTTCGTAGCGCAACCCACAGAAGGGAATTACAATTACCATTTCAATACAGCAGCGTACCGACGTGTGCGAAGAATATATATATATATAATCTTACTGAAACTGATAATCAGACACAGAAGAGAAAACCGCATGTAGTATTTCAGTGAGCGAAAAGTGAAGCACATGTTATAATGCCGCACAAATCCACCAGTGCGTTTATGTCAATGCTGTCAGTGCGCTTTGCTATACGCGCACACACCTACACACAGACACACAAGGATACACATAATATGCGTTTGAAAAAAATAATAGGAAATCTATAGTATGTTGGGTTTGTTTGACTGGTATTGGTAACTGCGTACTGAAGACGGGGAAGAAAATATATGACGAAAACAACATCATCATCAAATCGGGCTCGTGTGCCCTTGTGTGCGACGGCGCTACGCGCAGGGACAGCATTAGCAGGAGTAGTAGTAGTCGTAGTTGTAATAATACTCATCGTAGTAGCAGTACTCGTGTCAAGCCCGGTGGCGTGGTGGATTAAGTCTCCGCCTCGCAACCGGAGGAGACACGAATAGGTGCGCGGGTTCGAGCCCCACCGTTGCCCCACATTTGTATTTGTCATGGGGGTCGTCCGTCTATGAAGCAATGTGAAAAACAGTTCCGTGGACGTTAAATCTTGGCTGAGGGTCAGCCCGAAAACTTTACTTTAGTAGTAATAATACTCATCGTAGTAGCAGTACTCGTAGTAGTAGTAGTAGACGAGTATGTAGTAGGAAGAGTAGAGACTGGTGGGTCCGGTAGTACCAGTACAGACAATTGGTATTGATAGGCGTACGCTATCGTGTGCGCGGTGTGAGAACAAAGCAAGCCTGCTTGTTCAGCAGCAGCAGCAGTGTCTCTGTCTCTGTGTGTGTAGAGTCGAAGTGGGTCTGTCGGTTGAATCTCTGTCTGTCGAGAAGTTGGCTTGCAACTTTGCAAAGCGAGAGACCACACGCATGCAGACAAAGTCACGAAGATCGCCAAGAAGAAGAAAAAGAAGGCGCATCGTTCGTCGTGCGTCGCGGCATCATACTGCCTACTCGACACGCATACATGGTTTGCGTGCGTTTTGTATTAACAGACAGACAGGCAGAAGCAATCGCCACAGCAACAGCAGCGCCAGCAGCAGAAATGACCTGATCGTTCCGCTGCGCGCAATTGTGGCTGCCGCTCACCGCCACGACCGGGCGAAGACATCGGCGTGGCACAGCGCGACGCGGTGCGGATCCGATGAAGTGAGACGTTGTCGTCTCCGTCATCATCGATGATGACTTCGACAGGTCAGTCAGTTCGGCAAATGACAATCGTGGGTGCTGCTTGCTGGTCGCTCACCGAGCCCGTGCTGAGCTTGCTTGCTTGCGCCGTCGAGCGCGTCTGTCTCTCGCGCTGTCCGGCCGTTCGCCCGTCCGACTCGTTGAACTCAAACAGAGAGAGCCCTCGGAGCCGCCAAGGGCTCCGATATTTTGAAGTCACGGAAGAAAGCGTTGCTCTCTCTCTCTCTCGCTCGCTTCGCTACCTACTTTTCTCTCTCTGCCATCGATGGACCACCGGGAAGATGGTACGTATGTTTGTATGTATGTGCATATATATATATATATATATATATATATATATATTAGTAGTCCTTTTATCGGAAGAGCGCTACCTATATATATATATATATACATATATGGTTAGTTTCGTTTATATAGGAGGATCGCCACCGTTGCCGCCGCCGCTGCTTCCGATGTGGAGACATATGTTGCCCAGCAGCAGAAGAGGGGGTCTTCTTTTGCTCTGCTCTCGTGCGAGAAGAACACCAACAAATCAGTCGACCAGCGGCCAGCGGCGAGTTCTCTTTTCTTTTTCTCGTCATCGTCGTCGGGCCCCTCCGCCTCGCCCGCCTCGGCCTTTTGGTCGGGTCATCCGAGCAGACACAACGCGGGCGGCAGCGGGCTTTGCAGCGACATGTTGTAGTGAGTTCGTCTGTTTGCAAGTTCGTCGTCAATCAGTCAGTCAGTCAGGCGTCACTCGTGAAAAAGCAGCATAGCACGGAGACGAAAAACTTGTTAATCGAAAGAGTGAGTATAGGCTACAGCGAGAAAGAGAGAGAGAGAGGGGGGGGGGGGTTGTAAGAGAGACGGTTACTTTGACTGAGGTCGACGCAGGCCCACAGAGATAGTTCACCGTCACGACAATCACCGATGTAACCACCGATGTACTGCCTACCCCGAAAGCTGGGAACTGGGAACTACGACGTACACTCATCACAGTTCGACTGGCAGATAGCCAGACCGACAAACACTTCACGCAGTGCCTGGCGGCAATAATGTGCCGGAATAATGCGAAATTTGGACCTTCTTCTTTTCTTCATCTTGTTGATGTTTGTGCTGTCCGTATACATTCATCCTTAAAAGTCGCCACGCTGTTAGTGCCGCATCGCATGCTTGAGCTCGCATATCTGCTGTGACGCGAGTGTGGATACGGTCGCTAGAACTTCAATTTGAGTAAACACTATATATACATATATATATATATATATATATATATATATATATATATATATTACGTTAAATAAAACCAAAGCAATCCAATTTTTTTTATAGACGGGTGTAAGGCTTTCCCCACAATCTTTGTGGGTGGCTGCTCGCGCTCACCGGTATGATCGATAATTTTTTCTCAATGAGTCTCGTTCAAAAAAAATTCCCAACTGATCGAACCGGCGACACTCCCAGTAGACGACAATTATGTAGTACATTGTTGTTTATTGCCAAATGTGCGTTTACATATTCGTTACTTATGAACAAAGTTAGTGGGCAAATTTGCGTGAGGCAGCTAGGTCTTAGTTTTGGGTGTCGAAGGGCTAAGTTGCAATGCAGGTAGCAATGAAGGTGGCCTTTGGATAGTTGCGCAGATAAACTGAATGTGTCGATTCCTTTCTGGGATGGATTATTATTATTATTGCGTGTTCATGATAAAGCGACCAACAGTTTATCTCTATATAAACGTACGTCGCAGGTCACGTTGACGAGCAGGTCCGGTAATCATTGACCGTTCGTTCATCGGCCTGGCTAAGTAATCCGGCATTCGTTTTATTCATGTAGAGGCGTGTTTAGTCCAATATGTGGCGCAGCAACCGGAGGCCTGCAGGTCATCCCCTGGCAGACGAGTTCCTCGAGTTGGACCACTTTATTTTTCCAAATTTCTGTCCATATACCAGCTGGTAGCCACAAATTCCCACATGGCATGATCCGCATAGGTTAACTGGAGCTCTCCATCTCTCTCGATCCATACGTGCGTAAAAATAGGTGGTAATTATCAGCAGAAGGCTAACTGCTGCCATTAGGGTCGTCCTCGATTAACACCGCGGACTGCCATCTAACTAGAAGTGTATAACCGATAACCACAACAACATCTTGTTCAGTTTCTGTACATACACATATGGAGAGATGTTTGTGGTGGTGTTTCGGTGACTGTGTGACGTTCGCCGAATGTCACGTCTTTTAGGTCAGAAAAATAGCATAGAGTCCGTCCGTTACGCCCCTGCCTCAATCCGTCTCTATTCGACCGTTTGCTAGGGTTTGACGGGTTCGATCGGGTATCTGTGACGGCAAAATGGTTAATATTGTTTGCGTTTTTGTTGCTGTGTGGTTGCCTTTTTGTTGTTGTTGTTTGTGTTATTATTGTTGTTGTTATCGCTGTTGTTGTCGTTGTTGTCGCTGTTGTTGTTGTTGCTGCTGCTGACGCCGTCGCTTTTTTGGGTCTACCGGTTTGGACCGCAATGACACCGGAGTCCACCCCCACAAAGACAGCCGACTGATCTCTCCGTTTAGTGTGAGATACGTAAGCACGTTTCAACTGGAATTAACCCTCTCATTAATGATGTGCCCCGATAATTATCTCGATCTTGCTCTCGCACAAACACACCTACACAAGCACACAATTTATCTTGCTCTATTCTCTCTCTACGCCCCATCTTGCTTGGCGCGCTCCGCTCACACTGGCATTCGCGTGCTATCACTTTGTGCAGTTTGAGCTATTGTTGTTGACGTCGCCGTCGTTGTTGTTGTTGCTGTTGCTATCTTCCAAAAGTATCACGTTGTCTGGCTTCAATTCATCGGGATTTGTCTGGCAGAGGATGCTCGGTAACTGCTAACAAGGAGTCACTAAATCAAATCAATGAGCGGGCCGAGGGAACTCATGAACCAGAAGGAGGCCGGAACGTGCGGGGTCGAACAAAATGCGCGGAACGAAGGCTGCAGCGGCCGCAGTGGGCCGTGTTCTCACACTTCGGTGAAGTTCGACGATCACTTCGACGACCTGACTTCACTAGACGTCTCGAAAAGCTCGAAGTGCTGCTGCTAGTGTGGCGTGCCATTGCCGTTGCTGTTGTTGTTGTTGTTGTAAGTGATGCTGATGCTCTCCCGTACGCTGCCGCTAAGCGGCAATTATCATACCGAGGTGGACGATCGACGGTGATTAGGCGAACCCTTGAACGACGTCGTCTCTTAGTCGGCGTGTGGCGAAAGTACCTAAAAAGTGCCCATAGTGAACAGCAAACGGCTGATGGTGGTACCAAATTGAATTTAACCCTTCCTCTTCTTCATTTTTCTTCTTGTTTGTCTGGCTGGCTGGCCTTTTTCTTCGTTTTTCTCTCTCGTTATTTTGTTTGGTCCGTCTCGTTTTCTTTCAGTTTCGTATAGATTCGTCATATCGTCAAACCGCCTATTAACCATGCCACACGATATATTTTGACCCGAGCACTTGGGTCTACGTTGCTTCTTTGTTTTGTTGTTGCTGTTGTTGTCCATCAAGGTCTTGTCTTAGGAAAACAAACGGGTTTCTTCAATGTTTACAACTCACCGATTAGGCTCGTGCCATTCAAATGCAACGGCACCTGCTGCTACTCCGAGCTCCACTTTTAATTGCAAACACTCCAAAGCTGCCTTCAGACGGGTACGAGGATGACAGCAACAACAACAACAACACAAGCAACAAAGACAAGTTATTTAGTCATCCGACCTGAGAATCAACTGAGGGTGGAGGAGGCGAAAGAAGACGAAAACAAGTGAAAAATCCTATCAAAGATTGAATACAACCACCTACGTCTGCATACACATTCGCCAGCTCGCTGTGTTAATGCTACCACTAAACTAGACGGACGCGCGTTCAGCCATAGCCGAGCGAAACGAACGTAGAACTTCGGAAGAAATTCACGGCAACGAGAACCGGTACCACAACTGTTGTTGTTGTTGTTGTTGTTGCTGCTGTTGTTGTTGCTGTTATCTTCAGCAACAAGATCGACCTTTGTCGACGAATTGTGTGTGGGGAACCGCGGAAGGCACGCTGATCTTCCATTCGCACAGACGGTCTGAACCAATCGCCCGAAATAGCCGGACACACACACACACACACACAAAAATCTCTAAGCTCTCTACCCAAGAAATCAATTAGATGGATGGGATGATCTGCGAATCTATGCTGATAGTAGCGCGATTACTACGTTTGACTTCTTGTACAAGTACTATACGTAAGGCCTGCACTCGATGCGCCGCTGACTCGCGACTCGCGTTCGACGCTGAACGGCGGATTTCCACCACGTTTAGCGTCTGCGCGAGAATCGTCGAAGAAACTGTTGATGGGCGTGCTCTGCTGCTCTGTGTGCTTCGGGAAGGCTTGGAGCAAGCAGAAGCAAACGCCAGCAAGTAACCGGATTAATTGGAAGACAATTAATTGCTGGCTGCGAACTGAGAATACGCGTGCGACTTCCCACTGCTGAGGTCGCGTCACACCTCAGGATACCTTAGCGTAGTTCACTTACCGAGGGAAAGTATACGCTGAGACTAGACGCAAGATCGCATTGATGCAAACGCAAAAACGACACTTATACTTTATATCTAGTCGTTTTGTAGACGGGTTTCTCCGTTATGTGGTTTACGTGAAGCTATGTTACTCGGCCTGACAAAGCAATCGCACGCTTTTGAGAATAAATATTCTCGGACTGTAACAGCATGTCTACACAGATGCGATATTACGACAATGATGCGGTGAGTTGAATGCTCGTTTGTAGTGGAGATTTTGATGTGACAAATATCGACCATGGACGAGTCGGCCCTCCGTATTCACAGATGTGGTCTAACTGGATACGTGAAACGTGGCCATACATGGGTGTCGCACAGGTTCAGAAAACATTGTTATGTGTCTGATGGGGATTGAAAAGGCGTGCAGTAATATGGAGCTTTGCAGAGCAAGCTTCTAGATTCCACTTCATCTCACACCTATCGTACTGATCCTGCTCCGCGTCATTCGGAAATGCTTGAGAAGAGAAAAATTTGAGAGTTTTGAGAGTATCAACAACCACCTATACTTTTTTCATCTGAAAACGAGACATTCTGGAACGATGGCGTTCGAGCTGGAATTGCGCTGGACAAAGGTCATCGAAAGAGGTGTACGTGCATTTGGAGCACCCAAAAGAAGCATTTGAAGCCCCCTCTTTCTCTCTCTCTCTTTATAAATCTATATATAATTTTTTTTTTGGCAGACACAGGCGATAGCCTTTTTTGCAAAATTACCTGAATAGTTATAATTGTTTGAATTTATGTAATAATGGAAATTTTAAGCTCAATGAAAAGTTATTGAACTTAAATAAATTTGCCGTCCGGAGAAGACGGTCCCATAAAAAAAACATATATATATATATATATATATATATATATATATATATATATATATATATATATTTATATAACAAAAAAGTAACTATAAAACATTAAATATCTAAGAACGAAATACAAACAAACAAAAATTAGCTCAATATCGTTTTATGCAAATCGACAAAATAACGCAGGCGCAATAGCCGCAGCAGCAACAACATCAACCACCACACGGACGCCAACAATCACAAAAGAAGTCACAACAGCACCAACAACCCTGATACGTGGTGTGAACCTAGACAACAAACATTCGATCGGGCAACTAACTCACCGAGTACAAGCAACGCTGGCGCGCGCGGCCATCGTTCGAAAACAATAAACATGCCCGAGAAACAGGCTATAATTATCCGCTAAACGAGAATAAATGGAGGCGGTAGCGGCAGCAGCAGCAGCGGCAGAAGCAGCAGGAATCTCTTGCGTAGATGGCAGGCGTTTGTTCGTTTGTTCATTGGATGGGTTGTTGTTGGTTTTGTCGTTGTTGCTGTTGTTGGTTTTGTGGTCGTTGTTGTTGTTGGTTTTGTCGTTGTTGTTGTAGTCGTCGTCGTCGTCGAATGAAGTTACTTGAGGAAGAACTTGAGCTTGGGTTACCTACCCCACTCGCAGTCCGCCAGCCAGCCACCCCCGAGTCATCATCGCGAGCGCTATCGATGCTTCATCGGCTCTTGCGTGGAGGCGGAGGCCGACGGGCGACCCAGCGGCTGAGCGGGCAGTGGTGGTGGCGCAACCCAGGTGTTCGGGAAGGCTCTCCAGGAACACGAATGAAACAACAACAGCCCTGTTGGTTGGTCGTAGCTGTCCCAGTAGTAGTAGTAGTGGTAGTAGGGTAGTGGTGATGGTGGTGGTGAAAACCAACTCACGAAACAGGCATACAAACAGGCAGGCAGGCAGGTAGGTAGGTAGGCAGCGAACGATGATCATGGCGCTCGTAATCGAACGGCCATCATAAGGTTGTAACAGCAGCAACAACAGCAATAGCAGCAGCAACAACAGCAATAGCAGCAGCATCACCGCCAGACCACGAAGAAGATCACGAAGTCATCGTGGCGGCGCGACTCGGAGGATCACATGTCGACCGACCTCTGTCGTTCGTTAGCCAACACAGCTACACGTACAGGACACCCCCGGCCAGCCCCCAGGGTGGCTTTGCCAATTGACTTCTACTACCAACTACTAAAGATCTACTCTATATTGATCTATCTGACTGTCTAATTACCTATCTATACGTGTATATATATATATATATATATATATATATATATACTGCTTCGATAGGCGATACCTGAAGTCGTAATTGGCAGTGACGAATTCACTAAATGCCGAGGTCACGGGGGTCGCAGTGTATTTGACGTCCTCGTCGTCATCGTGAACGTCGCCTTTGTTGTCGCTGCTTCATTGAAGTTGCGTTAGCCGAAGAAATATATATATATATATACATATATATATATATATATATATATATATATGGTGGTCGGCTGCGCTTATGTGTATGTTGTTATATATATGTATATAATATATATATATATATATATATATGGTGGTAGGCTGGTTCCGTGATCTACATCGAGGAGTGACCTCAAGCACGTAAAGGTCGGCCGTTAGCCTAACACAGACTCGGTAAGGACAGGGTGATCACTTTTGCTACGATACTACTCCTATATAACAACGACGTATTGTGCAATTTCTTTTAGGTATTGCTACCACAAAACTGCTACTACTATTACTATTCCTCTACTACTGAAATGAATAACAACTTCCGCTGGAGTTACTACAAGAGCTGCTACTAAAGATGTTTGCAACTGCATCCTTGCAACTACAACGTCGAATGGCCACGGTCGTGTCGTTGGTAACAGTGTTCATTCCGAAGCGAGGTGCGACGCTTCGAAGACGAATCGTCTATCGGGACAGGCAGCGTTTAGCGGCTCGAGTGGCATCGAAACACGACATCTCGACACGACACGCCCCCTATCTCCTGTTCCGTTGCCGAGGTCCTTGAGGGAGACCTGGCGGCGAGTAAATGTGTCAGGTCCCCCTAGAAGGGCACCCAATATATATATATATATATATAGTTCGTATATACTCGTATATCCGATATATACACACGACAGCCATTTAAGCCTCGTCAGGATTTGCCGTTTCTTGATGCGTAAGTATTAGTACATTGATCCTGGGCGTTCCTCTTTATTCCGCCTCTTTTCACCTTATGACCCAATGTGGTCAGTCTATGTTGAAGCCAATACGGTACTATGTACGAAGTACGGCTGTAACATTATTTCGTCGGCTCGTTCGCCAGATCGGTGCAGAACTGTTCAGTTGAAACCCGTTGCCGGTAAGAGCGTAGTTAGACGCTAGAATAACGTAGTAGATCAAATTTGCGACAGTTGCGCCTGAAATAATTTTACTCTGACTCCTATGACTGAAAACAAGCTTCTAACTGATTCCTCTTTTTTTTGGTGACGTTTTCACCCGGTGGCACTATGTATAAGGCTAACATAACGTACGGTACTTGACGGCAAGATGCTAGAGACAAAGAACAATTAAGAAACAATGATGTGCTACCATTGCATTTCTAATGCCGTCTCATCTCTCTCACGCAGATTTTCAAGTCGTCGACCCGCAACATTTGGAACAACTTGACAGTACGTTGAGTTTACTGCAAAGGAACTAGCACATTATGAAGCATTAGTTACTAAAGGTAGAAGTTAGTCTTTCACACTATGTCGACATGATATTTACGTATGGTTTAGCTTATGTGGCAAGGAACTGCCAAATGTATTATTTCGTTATATACATGTGCTTTTTAAGTGCGTTTTATATACAATTTCTTTTGTGTATCACAACATTATGGTTGCATAGTTCGTAAGGCTAAAGACCGGTGTACGCCGTGCTGTACGATATATATATATATATATATCTGCAGTGCAAAGACCTTCATGACAGGCACGATTACTATGTCTATCTATGTCCTGGTCTGGATTAGATGGATTTGTTGGACGCAGCCATAGTAGGGCGCAGGCTAGATAGAGCATTTATGGCTGGATTGACTGTACCAGGAGCCTGGGACCGGTTACGAGAGAAAGCAATACAAAGAAGACAAGCGAACGAGAGAGAGCGAGATATACAGAGAGCAGCGAACAAGAGTACTGGGAGAAGCATTGGGAGAAATATCGCTTTTTGATGAGGACTAGTTGCACATCGACACAATGATGCACCAGTAGTAGTAGTAGCAGTAATATGTCTATCAGTCGATCAGTATCGACAACGACCTCAGCAGCAGATTGCCGCATTTGTGTCGAGTCGTCTACAAGCCTTGAGTGAGTGAGTGAGCGAGTGTGGTGGTGGTGATGGTGATGGTAGTGGTGGTAATAAATGATCATTGTTGCCGCGTGCAACAAGTTGAATCTGGCCCAGCCAGCCGTTTTCGTTGCGCACTGCTGGATCAAGGGCTGGATCAGGCGGCACTCGGCCTGGGTGCCGGCGGCGGCGGCCACATCAACATCAGCAGCAGCAACAACAACAACAACAACAACAACCACATCAACATCAGCAGCAGCAACAACAACAACAACAAAAACCACATCAACATCAGCAGCAACAACAACAGCTGATGACAGCCGCAAAAGGAGGGATCGGTAGGGGAGTGTCTGCTCCAATTCGCTGCGCCTATCGAGCTGTTGTTGTTGTTCGACCGTTGTCGAAAGCAGCAGCAGCAACAGCAGCAGCAGCAGCGGCTGTTCCGCTTCTGGAGGGAGTCGGCGGTGGCGCGACCGCGGAGGCGGGAAATTTGAGGCTTTGTCCTGGTCTTTGTTCTCGTCGTTGTTCGGTCTACCAATCTCTTGGGTTGGTAGCTTCCTTTTCGGCAACCAACCGGCAACCGGCAACGACAGCGCCGGTCGCCAGTGGTCTTGCCCTATCATCCGTACGGCTTACTCGCCTACGACGACGACGACGACGAAGAGGAACAGGGAGTTGAAAAAAGAGCTGGTTCACTCGGCGAGTGCCCTTACGGTTGTTGTTGTTGCCGCTGCCGTCGCCGCCGGTACACACGGCTGTAAATCAGCAGGATTAACCTCGACGTCCTGAACTGTTTTTCCTTTCTCAGCCTCTCTCTCTCCTTCTATATATATCTTCGGCTCTCTGTCCTTACGCCCTCTCTCTCTCTCTATCTTGTTCTTTCGATGGAGCAATTGGGCGTTGATGCAGCCCCGGGACCGGTCTCGAATAGGCAGCGCGCACGGGAGAGAGAGACCTGCTTCCCAATCAACTCGAGGAGGAGGCGAAGGCGCTTTTTGATCGCACAAGTCAAACGTTGTAGTTGTTGTTTTTTGTTGTTGTTGTTGCTATTGCTGTTGTTGTTGTTGCTATTGTTCTTGTTGTTGTCCTGGTTGCTGTTGTTGTTTTCGTCGCCACAACTGAATCGAAGCTTTGCGCTGTCGTTTAAACTCGCATCTAACTTTGAGCCTTTTAGCGTCGCTGTCTCTCACCCGCCTGTCGGCTTGCGCCTAATTTCTATCTTTGTCAAACTTTTTCTATTTTCCTCTATTTTTTCATGCGTATGCGCCGCCCAGTTTCTCCGATTCCAGTCTGTTGTTTCGACTCGAGACGACTAGGTTAGTGATGGACGACGATGACGACGCCATCCAAACCACCACGACCGACAATGTGCGGACAACAAGTCATTGTAGCAGTTGGCTGGCTGTCTAGGAAGGTTACTTGCCTTGCCTTGCCCTTTCGAAGACCGCAACACAGGCGAGCCAGCAGCACCAGCAGCCTTACCCCCATAAAGTCTATGACCCCCTACTACTCTCTATGCCAGTTGTTGTTACCATTGAACCGTAGATTGTTGTTGTTGTTGGCGGGGCGGCGACCCAATTGGCGTTACGCACCAGCTGCTACCGTCGGAACAGCCGGGCAAAGGAAAAAGAACAGAGACGGAGAAAAAGAAAAGGAAAAACACCTACATAATGTAGCTAACGTCACCGTACGTGGAGATCAACGTGGGTATGTAGATTACTAACGGGTTGACAGTGAACAATAGCAGCGCAGCAGAAGTGCCATTAGGATCGGTGGTAGTGCCAGCTAGAAACAGCAGCAGCAGTATTATTAGTCACTACAGCATTAAGGCATTTGTTTCTGTCTGCGCCTCGCAATCGGAGAAGATGCATAGGTGCGCGGATTCGAGCCCCACCGTTGCACACTTGCATTAATGGGGGTCCGTCTATGAAGCAGCAATGTGAAAAGCAGTCCCGTGGACGTTAAATCTTGGCTGAGTGTTAACCCGAAAACTTAACTTTATTAAGGCATGTTGAAGATAGAGTCCGAAAAGGCCTACAATCCTTTCACAGTGTCAAGGACTCATGCAGGCAGTCGCTTCTAGGTTGCTGTTAGCTTGCTTAACCTGAAAATTGCACTCACGGCACCCCACTGTGTTCAGGTGATTTGGCCTCATCTCTCGAGACCGAAATTAAAGGCGTTTTATCAACTCAAGGCCAGTTTCCTAAATAGAGAGCACTGAACGTCCACCGCACTAGCCTGAATAGGCCAGTGTCACTCGTTGTGGATTTGCAACCAAGATGTACAACCTACCGAAGACGACAGCCTTTAGACAACACTTTAGTCTCCGATTGGGAAAGCAAAATGGCCAACATCAACCTGCTGCTCCATGAAACAAACGCAATGACGTCGAATTCGTCGAAAGGCTGCAGCTATAAGAACTGAAATCCTTGTCACCAGATTTGCCGCCCATGGATTCCATCTGAAGATGTGTGTGCGCTAGAAGTTTCATCAGATCTCGCCGGAGTGCATATGTGAACATTCTGGCCGGGCGTGTCATCTACTGATATCTAATATACTACCTTCAACGTTGCGAAACAGCAATTCCTTTGTCTCAACTATGGAAATGTGATGCCTATTGTGTAAACCAGTCATTGGTTAATGAAACTACTACAACTACTACTCGTATAGTATTGCGTATAGTCGCGGCATAGCAAACATATCCGATTAGGCGCTCATCTTGTTTCGTTGTCTCTGTATCGGATACGTACAGTTTGTTCCCAAAACAAGTCCAATGATTATTCTCCGGTAATCACCACCATCACCACCGACATTATTATCACCGTTGTCATTTTTTTTCCGGCTTCCCATGCGTCCTCCCAATCAGCCGTGCACGGGTATTATTACGGTCTTACGGAGTAGGTAAGTTATGTTCATCGCACGTGCTATTAATAAAACACAATTGGTTATTGACACAAATGAAGGCGCAGGACAGCATTGATTGAGAAACAGCAGCAGCAACATCTAAGACTTGCTGTGCGTGAGCCCAACTCGAACGAGGTGATGATGAGGCAGACACGCGCGGAGGTCAAAACGGCAGGGAGAGTCAGATCAACGAAAAAAAAAACATCTTGACACTGTCTGACACAACTGGTAATCGTTGTTGTTGTTGTTGTTGTTGTTGCGGTTGTTGTTTTTTGTTAGATATTGTTGATCTGTGTTACCTGCCGGTTGGGCTTTCCTTGCGAAGCCAACACATATAACCAACAGCTAACGGCTTACGTTTGACTCAGGTGTAGGAGTCTGGTTTGTTCGCTCGATCACCTTCAGCGTCTCTCAGAGATTCCATTCAGCGTCATATATATATATATATATATATATATATATATAGTAGGTATGCTACTTTCGACACAGCGAGAAAAGACTGACATTGCGCATCAGAGAGGTGAGAGACGATGATGATGATGATGTGGACACAGGACGGCAAAATAGAGGGGCGTCCACCAAAAAGAAATAAATAAAAACACGCAAAAATATGAATAGGCAGGCAAGATAAGAACACATTAACTTGCACAAAAACGATAATAACAATGGCAGCATCACTAGGCCAGAAGGCCTGGCAAAGTGCGAGACATATATATATATATATATATAAGATAAATAGACAAATAGCGCAGGATCGAGGTTGGTCGATGTCCAATTTGCCGCCGTTAGCGTTACCGGCTTTTTTTCGTCGTCGCTCTAAAGTCGCGCTCAAGACCAGAACTAACCCAGGTAATTAACTGATGACTTTACAAGATAAGTAGGTAGTTAGTTATGTGGCCTGCTTTGCGTCGTTTTGATTTTTTTTAATTCACTGATTGAATGACATTGACAACATTGTACCATTGTATATGGCAATAAAACAACAACAGCACCAGCAGTACCAGCAAACTAAGCGGAACAGAAGAAGAAGGGGAGGGAAGAGGAAGCCGCATAACTAGCAGCAGCTCTAACCAACAGCAACAACAACGACAACAACAGCAGCAACAACAACAACAATAATGACAACAACGACAACAACAACAACAACGAAACGAAAGAACGAATGACATAACTTGAGGCTAGAGGTCTAGTCTTTAGTGGTATACTATATTCAGTTCGAGAGTCATTGTGTCGACCCAAAGCAGCGTCATTGTGAACTCTGCAGTGCAGCTAGCTAGCAGTGCTGCCAGTATGTGTGTGTTATGCAGGCAGAGAGTGGAGGAGCTGCGAACAGGTCAAGCAGTGACGACTACGTTGTTCCACGTTGGTTGGTTGTTTCATTCGCGGTCGACACCGACAAGCGGTAATGTTTAATTCGATGGTCGACAGACGCACGAACGGATGGAAGAATAGATGGATAGATCGATGAATCGAATTTACCTACCTGCGTTCCTGTTCCCGCCCGCCCGCCTGCCTGTCTTTCGGTCTTTCTGTCTGCTCAGCCGATTCGATGATGATCCAGACCGTAGGGCGGTCGGTCGGTTGTTTGATCGGCCGCCGGTCGACACGACAAGATTAACAACAATGACTAAGATAACCAATCAGGATTAGAGCGGCGCAACAACGAGACAACAGCAACAACAACAGTAGTCGCAGTAGCAGCAGCAGCAGCAACAACAACAACAACAACAACAACAACAACAACAACAACAACAACAACAACAACAACAACAACAACAACAACAACAACAACAACAACAACAACAACAACAACAACAACAATAACCGCAACAACAACAACGACGACGACGTGGTACGACTGATCGTAGTTATCACGCTAAGGGTTGCCACATTGTCACAGTGTAATGACTGTGGCCATCAGATGCATCATCATTGCTATCAACATATATATATATATATATATATATATAACGGCAAAGCGGTTAAAGTATCCACACAAGCTTAGCGGGAACAATTACCGGTGGTCCCACAGGAGCTTCCCATATACATGACCTGCTTCTATTATGGTGACACTAAACGCAAGCATTGATAACACAAATAATAACAAGAACAGTGGCAGCCGCTGCAGCAGCAGCAGTATCAGTCACAACAGTAGCAGCAGCAGCAACAACAACAACAACAACAACAACAACAATAGCATTGTTGCAACGCTGTCTGCGTGCGAGCACCGCGGTGACCGAAGTTAAGTTTAGCCTCGACTCTGGGTGGGAATAAACGCGAATACACGCTCGTTCTTGCTTGTTAAACTTACGGCAACCAAGCCGCAGAGGTCTAGCTCATCAGTAGAGTGACGAAACGATTTCTGCTGATTTAGTACTGCTGCTGTTGTTGTTGTTGTTTATGTTGTTTTTGCTCTGGATGTTTGTGCTAATCCAACCGCCGTCCATGTTGTTGTTATTGTTGTTGTTGTTGTTGTTGTTGTATCCGAGCAGTACCTACAGTACTAACAATTGTGTTCTGTTGCCAATACACAAGCAGCTAACAAAAAGCGCTACCGATGTGATCTCTCTCTACACACCGGCTATGCTGTGGTTTTGACAGCGTAAACCACGAATGTGTACTCAGTACGATTTTCTTGATTTCTTCGCAACATTCAACTGCCAATATATAGCAACTCATGGCACATCTATTTCTTTGTACATAAGAGTGCTATTTATACTGTTGTCAGCTGTTGTCGGCGTGTCATTTGAGAGATGATATTCAACGATGTCTTTGTAAGACGCTAAGCAGGCAGACGCATAATGTTTCGTACACAATTGAAAGTAACAGCCGAAAAATGCATTCTGTGTACTAGTCGTAGAAGTTCGTATTCAAAACTACCAGGGGCACATTCTGGATGATAGCCATTATGAGTGTATATGGTATAGACGTGGTGATTAAGTGTGTATCTGGTATACCCGTGGCCACACGCAAACCAGACCAGAGGTGAAAGGCACTGAACATATATATTCAGGTCTACAATCAGATCAGCAATTGGCTGGGGTCGGCCACGGGTTTCCTCACGAGTCCAACATCTAAGCACTCATTTTGTTCAGACTGCTTTTCTATTTGGCCGCTCTGGGCCAGAAAAAGTGTTTGTCCAAGACCCCCGGGAGTCCTACTCAGCCTTCCACGTCTTCATTATAGCCTTTCTCTGAGATCTTAGGGGTACCCTGCAGCAGAGCAGCACTAGTGCCGACTGTACCGCACCCCTGGACACACTCAGCATTTGATTCATCCTCTTCGTCTTGAGAATCACCCTTCCCTTGCCCAAGGTGGCGAATTCAAATACAGCCACTGATTCCGCGACCATCATCAGCAGTGGCCTCGTGCGGGCTCGTGGACTCTGGATATTCGGTAGGATCTTAGCTATTACGCAGTATGTCCTGGCTAGCAAAGCTTGTGTCTTTAATATTTTTATGCAGCTGAGTCCATTCATCATCGCGTGTAGTGTGTGACGTCAAGGTAGCGGGTTTCCTTTACCATTTTACTGTTCTGGCCATCGAACAGTAAAGTGAGCGGACGAATCCTCGTCCTTCCTGTGAGAAGTACAGCTTCGCTCTTTTCGGTGGCAGAATATGTCCCGCAGCGTTCATCTACTCTGACGTCAGGCGTACAGCTTGTTCGGTTCAAGCTCGCCGCCAGTTTTAGCACAGACAGCTTTGGTAAGGTCGTCGGCATAGGTCACTGTGCCCACTCCTTGGGGAACACCTGTCAGTAGTCATAATCCAAGTTCGAGAGAAGCAAGTAAGGATCGTATAGACCTCTGTGGGACCCCGCCTGTCACTGGGAAGCTAACCTGGCCGTTAACAACTGACCGTGGCTTGATGTAGCAGGAAATAAAGGGGATCCTTTTTGGGTCAGCGCGTCCAGTACGGTTCTCTGCGGTAAGCCGTCGAAGGCGTTTTAACGTATAGAAAGTTTTCAGGAAGAGTTTGAGCTTAGTCGATGTTTCGGGGTACTCCATGGAAAGAAGGTTCACTGCTTCTGGCCTTGGGGCATTATCGGTATTTTTTTATATATGCATCTAAAATCTTGCTTATAACTTATATGTAATTTTGTATGTCATACAAAAACGGGTAACATTGTTAACTTTGTGCATATCCATGCAGATATAATGTTTGATTGTTTATAACTTGCAATGTATATATATATATATATATATATATATATATATATTAATTAAATTAAACACGACCTTGTAGCTTATGATTATTGGTATTGTTGGCTCTGTAGATAATTTCTGTAAGCATGTCGATCTTATCTGTTTTGAAAAGAAAAATTCACTCTTTGCTGTGGAAATACGGTAGTGATGATAGTTGTTGTGGTAGTAGTTGTAGTAGTAGTAGTAGTAGTAGTAAGGGTCGAGCCCGGTGGCGTGGTGGCTAAAGTCTGCGCCTCGCAATTGCTAACCGGTTTTGCAATAAGCCATCAAAACACGCAGGTAGATAGATGTACGTTTTCAATCCCTTTCTTTTTGGCCGTGTTTGCAGCGGATCGAGGCGGCACCCTTTGGTTGTGGCGGCGGCGGCTTCGGCTGTGGGTTGGTTAGCGGTGGTAGGTTTGTATGCTATACAAACAACGCTGGCCAAGTTCAATCGGCGGTTCGGTGCTCTGGCTTCCTTTGCCGGTCGAACGAATGGGGGGGGGACAAATTCTGCTGTAGCCACACACAGTAGCTACAACGAGTGTTGTGACTGACTGAAGTTGTTGCTGTTGTTGCTGGTGGTGGTACAACCTTTGTTGAGGCTTCGACTTTTGTTGTTGTTGCTGTTCCCGCTGCCGCTTCTGCTGTGGCTACGGCGGCTCTTGTTGTTGTTGTTGCTGTTGTTGTTGTTATTGTTGTTGCTGCTGTTGTTGTTGTTGCTGTCGTTGCATACCGGAATGACAAATCGCAAGTTACGACTGAGGGTTGCTCGTTGGTTGCGGCTGCAGCTTCTGCTGCTTCTGTTCGACAACACATTTAGCAGGATTTACTCAGATGTATCGATTATTGTTGGTGGTGGCGGCATGGTTGTTGTTGTTGTTATGATGATGTTGACTACAATCAGGCTTGTACTACGACTACTACTACTACTACTGATGATGATGATGATGAGGCTCACGATGATGATGATGATGATAGTGATGATGGCGGTGAAGACCGACGGACGGCGGCGATGAGAAGCAAAAAGCGAGCAAGGTAGCGCCAAGCGACCAAGCGGGCGTCAAACGCGGATATTCAAGACGGATTAGCCGCCGAGTATTGTTGTTGTTCGATCAAACTAGCTTATACATATATATATATATATATATATATATATATAAAAGAGAGAGGGGGAAGAAGTGTACGATACACATGGAGCGAGAGAGAGAGAGAGAGGGAGGAAGTGTACGATACATATGGAGCGAGAGAGGGAGGGAGAGAGAAAGCTACATGGGCATCCACATTGTGTGCAGGTCACCATTGTTGTGCAGCATCCAGCTAATCCAATGTCGCTTTAGCACTGTCGGTAGAAGCCGTAAGAGTGCTTGCTGGTAGAGTAATCGTTTCAGTAGTAGTAGTAGTAGTAGTTATAGTACAAGTTGTAGCAGTTGTAAGACTAGTAGTAATGATAGTGGTAATCACAACAGCGACAGACGCTTCGGCTCGGCGCGGGGCGGTTTAAATCGTGCTTTTGACTTTGACATTGACTTAACGATAGCGACGACCAAAGCGGCGACGGCGACGACGACGACAACAACAACAACAAAACTACAACAACAACAACAACAACAGTGACAGTCATAGAATAGCGCCCACAAAACAGTTCCACGAAGAACGCGCATAATAATAATAATAATAATAATAGTAACATTCAAAACATGTTAGCGGCGGCAGCAGCAGCAACAACAACAACAACACGAACTGCAGGGATCCCAACAACGATCATTCTAGTGCAATTTTGTATGAGCCATTATGTTACCTTTGAAGCGAGTTCTTTTAGCAGAGTTAATCATTTAATTTGTTGCTCAAGTTTTACATAAATGCAAATATTGATTTGTTTTAAGTTGCTTTCGTTGTTGTTTGTTGTTGCGAGGTCGTTATATGTGTCGTCATTGGTGTACTATGATTTTTTTCCAAAAAAGGGGGCTTCAAGAGGCCGGCGAATAACGTATGTTTCTATGCGCAAATCAACGCAGTCTATTTGAAAAGCCGTCGGTTAGACTTGTTGTGTCTGCTCGTAAGAATTAACGTCAAATTGTTAAAGAAGAAAATTGTTAAAGAAGAAAATTGTTCTATTAACCAAAATAATATGAAAACAAGTATACTGTACTTTTAACAAATCATATTTGACAGGTGTTATATATAAATATATATATATATATATATATATATATATATATATATATATATATATAATATATATATATATATATATATATATATATATATATATATATATATATATATATATATATATTATTGTACACATATTTGCAACAAGCACACTGTAAATTATGTTTGTGTAAAAGCTACAAAAAACGAGGCATATTTAGATAGATGAGCTAGAAACTTCCGTATGGGATCTTTGTGAGAAAGCGACCGGGGAGTGCAAACGGAGACGCATTACAGGTCTCAGATTCTTCCGGATGGGTGGTTAGCCTATAACGAATGCATGCCGCGATTACCGGGCATGCTCCCGCTGTAACCCCCCCACCTCTCAAAGTCTCCTATGACGCCAACTGGGTTCGCCCGAGTCGGGCTTCGAGGAAATGGAAGCGTTTGTCTTCAAGGCGGCACCCTTTCAGAAGGAATATGATGAAGTTGAAGATGAACCCGCAACTCATGAAGAAGGAAGTTCTTCACAGTCGAAAAATCATATTCCAGAATCGAATCAATTTTTGTCACATTAGGTTGTCTGCTCACACGGGACTCGCGCGGAACGAGCGGGCACTATATAGTAAACCGACGAAACGCATAGACACGTATCAGAGGCTGCTCGAGGCATTGAGTGTCGAGGAGAGAGAGTTGCAAATTCTTTG
Source organism: Dermanyssus gallinae (assembly GCA_003439945.1). NCBI lineage: Eukaryota > Metazoa > Arthropoda > Arachnida > Mesostigmata > Dermanyssidae > Dermanyssus > Dermanyssus gallinae. The sequence goes on along the minus strand of QVRM01005395.1, from coordinate 12,729 downwards.
TATTTTCTGATTTTTGCTTTCGTATAACGTATGGCCAACGATACCCAATACTCCTTTCAAACTGACTGACACCGTATGCCGAATTGACGGTTCGAAAACGACAGGAAAAATTGCAACAGCCTATGACGGACAAGTTTAGACGGTTCTTTCACCAGACTGAGTTTTGCTGGAGGACATTCTTTGTCTGAGATCCATGAGAACATTTGTCCGATGATTAAGTGAGTAGATACGCCTAATCAGCCTCTCTTGAAATCATATTGTTTACTATGCGTTAGAAGCCTTATCTTGCGCTCCCTAAGGGGAGATATATATATGCAGCTAGGACATACGTGTAACCTATTTTGATTCTTTTAGGGAACTACGTGACACGTCGTATACGAATCATTTTTAGCTATATATATAGCGCTTAGCTACATGGTTGTAGCGCGCACCCATACGCAAGCTTCTATTGTAACTGGTTACACGTTAATCCTTGATCTTCTTTTTGTTCACACCTTGCAACAACGCAAACAGAGCTTTATCGTACATCCGAAGTCGTCGTTCAATGGGCGAGACGCGGTCCAGATGTGCACGATAGCGATGCATATCGCGTCATATCGCGATGAATGCTGTCCCCGGGCAGATCTGGCACAACAGAGAGCAACGCATGGTGCGTCGCCTAAGCAGTCGCAAAGATAAATCATTTTTTCGTCATCTGATGCGCCCGCCATAGCGTCTGATGTCGACGTTGATGAATTTCTGTTACGCCTGATTCGATGGAGATCGCCCGGAGATCGTCTCGGCACCGGTTCGATCTCTCTCTCCTCTCTCTTTTCTGTCCTACGCATGTACGCATATATGTATCCAGACTCACATAGCTAGCTTTACCCGGTCTTCTGCGTTCGCAAACCGTCTGCGTATTCTAATCGTGTTAACCGGAACGAGCATCAGCGGCTTTTGGTTGTTCAAAGTATATAAATATGAATATTTATATATACATAAATATGTATATGTATGTATGTATATATATACATATATATGTATATATATATATATATATATATATACATATGTATGTATATATATATATATATGTATGTATATATATATATATATATATATATATATATATATATATATATATCATCGTTAAATGAGAGGCCGAAACGTTTTGTTTAGAAGAGATAATGCACTTACTAACATCCGTTATACCGATGTAGATGGTCGGACATCCTTTCATAAAATGCGCCATTGTGCGTGAACGAGTTGTTGTGTGTAGAACCCTGAGAAAACATGCCGGCGTGTTCAGTTGCATCTAAAAGACACTCTTGCTGGATACATGAAAATAAATAGTCATATTGCGAACAGTTTGCAAAAATGATGAGTCCTGGAATACGGTACAGCTTTCACACTCTTTGAAACTTAGTATTAGGGTTAACGTCCATAGAATCACATAGCACAATAACGTACACTTTACAAGGGTCAAGGGTCATTTGGTACTATATCGATGCTTGTTCGATCCAAGGTAAGATTACCACAAGCCCCCGTTTTCGCCTGTCCACCGCTATATCGTCCATAGCAGTGTAGAAGCGGCGCGATACGTAAGGTAATAACTAATTAGGTGAAGTCCACGATTAGGCAGATAGGAAGACGATAGATAGATACGAGAATGGGGCGCATACACATATGAGGTGAGTAAAAACTCGTATAAACGAAATGTTCTCCAGCTGCAGGCAACTCAATCAATGGTATCGGTGATAAGACGGCGGCCGGTGCACTGGAGAAGCAATTAGCTACTGAGGTGTCGCGCGCAGTGCCACTCATCGTACTTAGTTAGTTGTTCGATTGTTACGACGTCTACCGCCGTCAGCGTTATTGTCGGCGTTGTTACAACCGGCATACGTTTATTGCCACTACAAACCTAATTTCTATTACTATCAGCTCGATTTCTACAGCAATGAGGTCACGCTTACGACCTCTAACTACAAGCGGCAGGACCGAAACTTCTTCACCTCGTGTGTCCGAGAGGACGGGGAGGGACGCAGTGCTACAACAACTCATTACAGCTGTGTCGTTTTGTTCTACCTGTCAGCGAAAGAAAGGGCATCCATGACACTGAGCGGACACCGAAACTCAATATAGCAGTCGATTGAGGCTGTTTAGTTGTACCAACTAATGCTAGATGAACGCTAGATAGACGCATCTGCGATGCAGTAAGCAAACTCGTACTCCGAGACCATAGTTGCTTATTTAGATCCTGGAAAGTGTGGTTATTATTATTATTATTATTAAATGTCTTATTTTAAAAAGAAAAAGCCATTTTTCTATGTCGTTTTATAACCTGGCCTCGTGCTAAGTTTAAGCTCAGGTTCAAGCTACGACTCTGGTTCCTGAAACTTGAATAACTCTTCTTGAATTATGTAAATTATTACCAGCATATGATTGTTGCGCACATCTTATCTTATTGCTTGTTAGCTTTCATTCAGATCACTGCTTTTTCACTCTGCGTTGCGCACGCGTGTGTAACTGACGCTTCGTTTAATCATAATTACTGTCATAAAGTTACTCCGTTTCTCCTATTTCAACTACTATGAAACATGAGCCTAACTCTTGCCGCACGGTTTAAGTGTGAACTAAAAAAGATGTATTTGCTTGGTAATTTTTGTCCGTGACACACTACACACTTTAAGATACTTGGTTTCTGCTACAATACAGATAATAACTTAATCATTGCTGTTCTGCAGTCAGCTGTCGACGGCATTGCTCGATGGTCTTCTAAAAATAACATCATTCTCTCACCGTCCAAATGCGTTGTATTAAAACATGGTGCACTTTAACTATAAAATTAACGACTGCATTTCTCCAACTCTCTCTCTTATACACGGGGATTTGGCTTATATATTACGGCTGATCTTTACTTTAGCCTTCACATTACCAAGGTTGTGAAGGCATCATTGCGCATCATAAATACTACCTTCCGCTGTTTCATTTTAACTACTCCTCATTGAAACAAGTGAACATTCGCCTCTACGCATCTTTTGTTCCTCCTAAACTTACATATTGCTCTCCTGGGAGCCTTATTTGTCTTAATATAGAAAGTTAGTGAAAGGCGTCCAAGACACGTTCCTGAGACGCCTGCGGATCAGGTGCCTTCAAAGCGTGTTAGATGACGTTGTGTCTAGTATTGACTCACTTTTCATGCAAGGCAACATTTTTGTTTGCACTGCACTGCACTTCTGTTTCACTGCAGCAGTCGCCGGACATCCTATTAAATAAAGCGAAGAGTATACAATCCCGCCGCAGCTATGATATAGATATGCGGGCAACGGTGCACTCCGCCTAGAATTAGAGCCGATAGAAGGCGTACAACAGACTACATGCTTGGGAATAGCGTTTTCAATACAGGGAATGACGTTTATCAACTACGTGCAAAAGGGGAGTCTGCAAGGGATACCTGTTCTTCCATTGGAGTGGAGAGAGCTTCACAAGCGGTCGGTGGATATAGCTATTAGTCTGCTCGACTTGAGATAGCGCCAATAGCCTGCTTGGAGAACAAGTCGCTAGGCCTCATATAACTAAGGGAAACCTCAGAGCCCTCAACGGGCGATAAAGCCAATTTCTTGAAAAAAGTTTTAATGTTGCATCCAGTACCAGCCTTAATTGACTAGTGTCTCTCGATTAGCCTATACACTTTTCTTTATAGAATTTCGAAGGACACACAACGGCCGAGAACAGACGCGCTCAACGAACATATTCGGCAACCCATTAGCCGTAAGTGCATGTACTAGAACACGCCTTACATGTGATCTACGAAATACGGATAAATCTTTCTCTTGCCTGCTCCCGAAGTTTCTTTACAGAGGTAAATGAGAAGGTATCTTACGCCTATGGGGCACTGTAGTCAGAAATGCAGCTTAAATATTTTAGATTCGTATCCATGGCGGCTAAATGGAGCTACAGTAACGCAGTTTAGGACCTATTATGCTTGAACTAGTTTTGTATAAAAGTTTGGTAGTTTTAGGAAAAATAATAAACACAAATCAGCGTACGAGTCATGCACCGTTTGATTATTATCTAGGTATCTACCAGCTATTTTAAGTTAACCACAACTGGAAGAAGAAGAGGACACTTGATTTAACAAGACTACATCCGTGACTAAATCGATTATTTCTATTTCGCATTTCAATCTACAGCGTAGATGATCGCCTGTTAGCAGCAAATTATTTATTAAAAACCTGCAATTTGAACACCAATCGACTCGTTAGTGCTCGTTGTTGCTGTACCTTGGGGTAGTAACTAACTGCATAAATGTGCTATGATAAAGATGACATACAAACACATTTATCATGCCATCATATTATAAAACGCTATAAACAATACAAATTTCATCAAACTGCACCGCTATGGAAGTGCCGGTGTGACCGACCCTGACCACCGGCAAACGGTGACAATGTTGCCATTGGCGTACGTGTGACACCTCGAGCACAGAACGAACGCGCAGAGCAACAAACCCAAGAATAAGGCGCTCCAGGCGCAACCCCGACGTAGTCTTTGCCAGCCGGTATATCGTGTTCCAGTCACAGGAAACTGCGTCTGGATTGCGCAGAAGAGCACATGTGTAATCGGGAGCTCCCGGGAGCGCGACGGTGTACTCGCGCGTCCAACCACCCTTTGTGCAGGTACAACTAGGTATGGACGATCTGTGTGGATGACCATGTCGATGAGGTCTATGAGGGCGACAATGCGTAGATATCTATTTCTCTGTATGCTGTGTGGCGGCTCTGTACGCTGTGTGTGCATGCGTGTATGAGTCTGTCGATAAAGCTGTCTGGATTTTAAATGGAACCGTTTGCCTGTGCATTTATAGATTTTTTTCTTTGCTACCCCCGAAAATGCCTCCAGGCTAAAAAGTCATCACTTGAAATCGCAGTCGCCACTCTATACTCACCCCCCCCCCCCCGCTCGACCCCACTAATCCCCCCGGTCGGTCGGTCGTCCGAGTCTCGATCCCAGTCTCACTGCGCAACTCCCTCATTGTTGCCCCTCGGGCGACGGAACGCGATTCCCGGCCGGAGTGTGCGGCCAGCGTGGCCTGCGAACAGATTTATATAAATATATACACACACACACACGTTTCTCGCCTGCCACTCACCAGTGGATCTTGGGTCAAAATAGATTTGGCGCGGTGATGTTCCTTTGCTTTCATTCTCGTCGTCACAAATGGACTACCACGACGGCTACTATGACATGATGTTGGATTGGCTCTAGTGTTGAATATATGTAGATACACCCCCCAAAAAAAAGAGAGAAGCGAACAAGCTCTTTTAGACGATGCTGGCGCTAAACAGCTCCACTTTTTGCGCAAAGGAAACGTCGTGGTGGCTTGTGCGAAGAGCTCAGGCGGGGACTGTTCAAGTCTCGTTTCAAGCCGTCTTTGTCCCCGTTCAACGAATGGCACCCATATCATACCTTATGTTTGATATGGATACGCAAAAATGCGCGCTTGCTCTCCGAATCAATACGTGCATATTACCCCATATATCCAGTAGACACAGTGGTTAAAAAGTGATAAAACAAACCGGGAAATGGCTAAAAACAGGTAAGCCACCTAGACGCTGGCAAATGCCGCTGGCTAGTCGCGAGCTCTTCATCTTGTCCTCCTATAGATAATACGTATAGCTGTAGATGGGTTACCTAGCAGATAAAAACATATCAGAATAAAGGCAGCACAACGCTTGTCAGGTCGCTCATTTGTTATATGCTCATTCGTTGGTTTAGCGAATGGTTATATATATAACCATTCGCTAAACCACATTGAGGGCTTAATACCACTCTGGTTTAATTTTACATTGTTTTGGCTATAATAAAGCCAGTGAAGTATATATACAGGGTGTTCCTATTTGTGTGTCCAAAACGCTAGGGTATGGTCAAACTCGGTGAGAATTTTTTGCCAATGGGTGGAAGCCGGAAAAACGTTTTGTTTAGGAGTGAGGATGAAATTTATAAAAGCAGTTATTCTGCCTTTTTTCTTCTACATAGTTGTGCGAAATCTACGTTTGCGGGAGAACCATTCAACACACAAAGGAACCGATCATACCGGCGTGTTTGGCGGAAAATTCTGCACAATAAAGTATATATTACTAGCTTGCGTAGCAAAAAGCGAATAGCCAGATTAAAGAAAGTCATAAAAAGTCAAAATGTTACGTTAACGCTTTTTTGTGCAACGTCGTAATTTTTTCCATTACGACCAAAAATGCACGTCCAAAAGACTACTCTCAGGCAATAGCAAATTTAATGTCCACTACATTCGTACCAAAGTGATGGTGCTGCGTTACGTAGTTGCCAAGTAACTAAGCTTTTTCGACAGTTATAGTTGTTATGTTTCACGTTGAAGTTTTCACGTTCAGAACCGTAGCATTTTGCCAAGACGTTTCCGCCCCCTCTTTCCATTAGAAAAAATTATTCTCTTGCTGAGTCAAAATATGTACCTAACTTTCTCATACACCCTATGCAAGTATGCATAGGGTGTATGAGAAATTTCGATATGACTGTCGAAAAAGCTTAGTTACTTGGCAACTACGTAACGCAGCACCATCACTTTGGTACGAATGTAGTGGGCATTAAATTTGCTATTGCCTGAGAGTCGTCTTTTGGACGTGCATTTTTGGTCGTAATGGAAAAAATTACGACGTTGCACAAAAAAGCGTTAACGTAACATTTTGACTATTTATGACTTTCTTTAATCTGGCTATTCCTTTGTGCGTTGACTGGTTCTCCCGCAAACGCAGATTTTGCACAACTATGTAGGAGAAAAAAGACAGATTAACTGCTTTTATAAATTTCATCCTCACTCCTAACCAAAACGTTTTCCCGGCTTCCACCCATTGGCAAAAATTATTTTCTCACCGAGTTTGACCATACCCTAGCGTTTTGGACATACAAATAGGAACACCCTGTATATATCTATAGATATATATCTATAGATATATATATATATATATATATATATATATATATAAATATATAACCCTTACCCAAAACGACGCACTTAGAGTATTGTGTGCGCAAAGTTTGTTCTCTAAATATGATTATATGATTCGTTTGAATGCAAATTTGACATCCTTTCTATGGGTTGGGATGAGCTTGTTTTGGATGGTAGTTCAGACTTGTTACTCTCGGGTGTCATGCACAACCTGCCGTACAACCATGTTGTTTAACATCTTGCCCTTTGTTGCTAGCTTTCCGAATACCACGACGATGACGATCCAGAACTATGCTGTAGCGTAAGTGGCGGTGATAAAGGCAGCACATTCCAATGTGAATACACAACAAATCCCTCCACAGCCACAGGGGTGCACAGTCTCTAGTAGCGCCTCTAATTAGTTAAGAACCCCCGTGGAATTTCAAGAGAAGCGTCTCAAGCCGACCAGCACAGACCAGCAAGTTGAAGCTGAAGCTAAAAATATGTTGCTTCTTGGCACGGGTGATAAGTTAATATATGCATGGACGTATATATATATATATAAATATATACGCATACATACATACAACCATGGTGTCGGTCGACAGAGAATAACATTTATGCATCTAGTTTGTATGTATATACTGTAAGGTGTCGAAGGAGAAACGGCAGAGACGGCACAGAGATGTGATTTCGCGTGCGTTACCGTCGTCCTCCAAACTAAGCAAGAACACACACTGTGACTGTGGCTTCTGTTCGTGTCGATGGTCCGTTGTTGTTGTTGTCGATGATTGAGTGATTGTTGGCGACTGGTTTGGTCCACCACGTTTGCTTACTGTTGCTGCTGTTGCTGCTAATACTGCTAAGACGTATGCTGCGTTTCGACTTCTGCGTCGCCGTCTTCGGGCTCGCTGAATCGGTCGAGTTTAAAAACAGCACAGGTTGTTGTTGTTGTTGTCGTGGTCGTCGTCGTCGATGTCGCCACTATCATTATAATACTCATTACCATCCTCATCGCTATTGTTGTCGTCGTCGTCGTCGTCATCGCTCACTCAAGTATCGATCCAGCCGTCACCGATATATCGATGACTACGAATCAGTAGTGTAGACTACTACTACTAGTTCATCTATAGGCGTCAGCTTTCATCAACCAGACGTCAGCAGCCGTCAAGACAACGTGTTGACTGTTGACGGTTAGCGTTCGATCTGATGCATGATATCCATGATGTTCATGATGTCGTCAATGACGATCCTGGGTGGCGTGCCTGTAATGGCCGCCGCGCATGAGGCTGCACGTCACGATGGTTCTATTGTCGCCGCCGCTGCTGCTGCTGCTGCTAATGATGCAGTGATGGTGCTTATCGTGCTGACAATGATGATGATGATGATACCGGTGCTGACCTGCTGATGAGTGACTTCTGTTAAGGGGTGGGACGAGGCGGGGGTAGACTTCTTGTTACGTGCGGCGGTGCTGTTGCTGTTGTTGTTGTTGCTGTTGTTATTGCTGTTGTTATTGTTGTTGTTGTTGTTGCTTTAAGACAAACTTTAACCGCTTCGACGGTAGAGTGAACGCAGTCTGAACACGCATTTGCCTTTGAACGTGCGTTTCGACGTGCGCTGTTCGAAAGGCATCGGCGGCGACGTCGTGTATCGATATTCAGTTAGCTAGCGTCGTTTTATAGAGAGAGATGAGTGGATGAATAGTTAGTGACTGTGTGATGAAAGTGACAAATTTGCCCCCAATCAGACGGCGCCGAACAGTTAGCTACACGACAAAACGTTGTCGACAAGCGGAGGCTGAAGTTTAACTATACCACCGGCCGCAGTCTCCAGTCTACGGCGGGAGCGGCGCGGCCATAGTGGCGTTAGCAACAGAAGCGACAGTAGAAAGGTAAAAAACTGCGAATGTCGTTGAAAGCTACACACGCAGACAGATCATCGACCTAAGAACGAAAGCTGAAATCGCTCAAAAAGCTGAATCGATGCAGCATCGACACAGAAACAACAGGCGGCGACGTTAAAAATGACAAGAAACCAGAGTCATGCCCGTGTCCCGTGTGTTGTGGGTGGCTCGGCTCATCGGCTCGGTCACTGGTAGACTTAACGAATTCATACTCACGTCCGTCCAATAAAATTATGACATGGCTGGCGTAAACAGCGGCAGTAACGATGATGATGATGACGACGTCGACGACGACTACGAAGACAGAAAGAAGCAAAAACCTAAGCAGCGAACGAACCAACAAAAGAAAGAAAGAAAGGCTGTCATCGATCTGGCCGCGAAACGACCAGTGATTACGTCGTGTCGAACTGCTGGAATGCTGATTTGTCGTCCGTCGTTCCGTCACGCGTTATTGATCTGATGCTCCTGAACTATAACAACTTGACGACAATGCCTATATCGGTGATGGTAGCCGCCACACTGCAAAGCGGGAGGCTAGTGGTATCAACCAGCAACGATAAACAGTAACAATAACGACAACAACAGAAACCACAGCAACAACAAGAACGTGCATTCAGGTCACAACAGCAGCAATAGGCTCCTTCGAATAACAATTAACACAACAACCGCAATACTTAAAGTACTTTCCACCACCATCATTATTATCGGGTAGCGAAGCTGAGGATTTTTCCGTTTTATGTCGGCAAGGCTACAATCTTTGGCTTTTACCATACTCATATCACGGACTGCTAGTAGTTTTTGTTGCTATCATTTTTTAGAGAGAGAGACACTGGGAATTTGGGAATAACTAGAAACCAACAGTCCTCTTTGCTCTTTGTCGGGCGAGAGTGGTTATCGGCATTATCGGCCGTTTATTGACATTGTTTTTTTATTTGCTCTATGCTATTTACGATTCGGCAGTGTGCAGTCATGTTCCGTCCCCTCTGCTTGGGTTATTGTTTTGTGAGGTCTGACTTCAACCCATTGAGCGATAAAAGCCTCAGTGAACGTGTGCGTAGTGACTACACGTTCGTTATTTTGGTGGATAGTGTAATGTAGAGACACTTCGGTCGCGTCATCCTGGCCAATTGGACCCCTTTCGGGCTCTTCGGCTGACAGAACAGTGCATACGTTTGCCGTGATCAAATTTTTATGTCCTACCTTTGATGTAAAAGGAGCGTTTGCTATATATATATTTATATATCGAATACATTTGATATATATATATATATCAAATCGTTCAAAGCCACCGATTATGTAGCTACGAGTCGGAGTAAAATCTTAGACTAGTAAGCTGCTAAAAAAAGAAGTGGAATACCAAATTATACCGCCAAAAGATTCTGATAGACGTACTAGTTGGGATTAGCTCTGATAGACTTACGGTGCATCATCCCGGAAGCTCAATTGGCGAAGTTTAGTCGCTCCTGGTGGTTTGCAGACTTGGGCTTTCAGGTCCCGCATCTTTCTCTTCATTTTTATTTTTTCTCCTAAATATGTATGTTTGCAAACTAGTCTGGAAGACTTTGAAGTAACATGAAGAAAAAAAAACAAGAGTGTTTAAAATATTAAAAAGGAGATACAATATAAGCTATATTGTACTTTGAGCCATTTCACATTTACCCTCCTTCAAATTGAAGAGCTCTCCACCCGTAGCACGCTAACTGAGCCTTACTATGAGATACATAAAACATTGCCAGTTATATAAATAGAACTCAATAGATAATTCTACTTCTTGTGTTCAAACACGTCAGAAGTGTACATGCAAATGCATTACAAAAAAAATACCACAAGGATTTGTTGTTATAATATATATATATATATATATATGCAAAAATATACACGTGCATTATATCTACATGTATATATATATACATACAGGTAGTTCAATAAGTTCTTAGAATGAAAACCGAGAATTTTCCAAATCATGTTTTTAAATTTTTCTTATTCGATATACTCCCCGAGAAGCTTAATACACTTTTCCCACCGAGATTTCAGAGCTTTCATACCTCTTGAGTAGAATTCCGCGTCGTTAGACTGAAAATAGGCATTGACAGCAGCCTTAACCTCTTCATTGCTGGAAAAACGCTTTCCACCGAGACTATTCTTCAAACGTCCGAAGAGGAAATAATCAGAGGAGGCCAGGTCTGGAGAATAGGAGGGTTGTTCAATAAGTTCGAACCTCAGTTGGGCCAGTTTTGCCGATGCTTGCCGGGACTTGTGTGCAGGAGCATTGCCCTGGTGAAACAACCTTCTTCTGCAAAGCGGGCCGTTTCACGATGAGTTCTTGCTAACGGCAGTCCAACAGTCTTGCATAATATTCTCCTGTGATCGTTTTACAGCTCTCAAGGTAGTCGACCAGCATTATTCTACGTTGGTCTTAAAAAACTGTAGCCATCACCTTTCCGGTCAATGCCGTTGTCCGCACCCTCTTCGGAGGTCCTTCATCAGGTGCACACCATTGGCAAGATGCTTCTTGGGTCTCGGGAGTGTAGTGATGAACCCGGCTTTCATCGACGGTCATGAATCTGCACCAAAAATCCGACAGATTGTTCGACATCTTGGCCAAATTTCGCTGTAAAGCCAAAACAGGCGCGTCTTTTTGGCCTTGGTTGAGCAAATGCGGCAGCCATTTTGCTCTAAGCTCTTTCATCTTCAAGTTTTCGTGTAGGATCAAATGCACACTGCCTAAACTAATCCCTAATGCCTCCGCTATTTCCTTAATGTTCATTCGCTTATCTGTGCCAAGAATTTTTCGCACTTTCTCTACGTTTTCCTCATCAGTTGCCGTTTTTTGGCCTCCTGGACGTAGTTCATCCTCGGTGCTCCTGCGACCTCTTTTTAACACATTAATCCAGTTGGAAACAGTGGCAAAACATGGCGCAGAGTCACTGTACGTCTCGTCTAACTCAATTTTTACTTGGGTCGCATTCCAACCTTTGAAATAAAAATGCTTGATAACCACTCGAAACTCTTTTTTCTCCATTTTTAAAAATCACGCCGATACGTTGCACGGGAAAAGCTATCAAACGAAATCGCAACGGCCAATCACCATAATATATTGAGTGCTAGCAGTCGAAAAGTTGCAGTTCCTATTACCGGTGAAAACGTGCCAAAATTCGAATTCTAAAAAGCTCATTCTAAGAACTTATTGAACTACCTGTATATATATATATATATATATATATATATATGTGTACAGTGCATGTATATTGACGCGGTATCTTGTGCATGCAGACACGCAATGCATACAATCCGGGATTAATTTCAGTTATATATATATATATATATATATATATATACATATATATATATATATATATATATATATATATATATATATATATATATATATATATATATCAAGTTCTATTCTAACCTAATCCTTTCGAGGCTGACTCTCAGCCAAGATTTAACGTCCATGGGACTGCTTTTCGCATTGCTTCATATACGGGCCCCCATAAATACAAATGTGCAACGGTGGGGCTCGAACCCACGTGCCTATGTGTCTCCTCGGGTCGCGAGGCGCAGACGCATGCCACCACGCTATCTATTCTAACTTATAACCGGATAGATTGACGACAGGCTGGCATTTCGGTAACTGTAGTCCATCTTTTGCCCATTCGATCTGCCAGCACCACGTTATGTAGGGCGGCTATTTCTGTAGTGCAAGGATTATTCCAATCCAGCGTAATGCCATAGGCTGGCGTCGTTGCAATTGCCATAACGTTGAACAGAGAGGGAGCTGTACCAAGAAAATCTTCCTCTCAATTGCTACTGCCGGTACCAGCGCCTTGCTTCCTTAAAGCGAATGCTTTGTTCTGTATGCAGACAAAGCATTTTTAGAGCT